>JARKHS020011692.1:45000-103429 GCA_030143305.2 Amblyomma americanum | reverse complement strand
CTATCTCAGTTAGATATTAAAACTTCTCTTTAAACGCCACTCCGAGCTGCAGGCGACGCAACAATGCTGCACTCCTGCGGCAGCGGTCCGGCTTCAGCTTAAGCTGAAGTAATAGGTCGAGGTTGTGTAGGTGGTGTACCTGGTCGTGCTGCAGGCAAACACGGCGTTTGTAAATTATTGAATATTTTTCATCGTCTTCGCTGCCCAGCCAGCTAGAAGAGAAAGACCGTTGGGAGTTTGCACCGGGGGACACGTGCTGGGACGTTCTGGACTCCATGTTGGTTTAAGGTGCACTCATTAAGCCCCCTTCTCACCGTCCAGGAGTTTCCAGTGTTTGGGTTCCTGCCCCAGGCCCATGCTCAACATAACTCGAATGCAGATATTTTGCTCAGTGTCATGAGTCTGTGCTCACTTCACTGGGGCTGGCAAGAATACCACTGTAAGTCTCGAGCACGCAATGTGGAAAGAGTGCGAATGATTCGTAGACCTTTGACTTGGCTTGCTCTGGGTTTCTGGATCTAAGTTTAATTTATTTATATATTTATTTTTTCATTTATTGATTTATTTATTTCAGTTACCCTCTTTGCCCAGAGGGCATTATAGAGGGGAGTGATACCGTAGAAAACAAAGAAAAAAGAAAAGTTGCCCGCACTCTTGCATTGCAACAGTGCTGTTCTGATTGTTCAGTTCAGTTAGCAATAGTGCTGACCGTAAACGCGATGAGCAAAATCCTGGCCAGCAAAGGGTTCACTTGACAAAGCACAATTAGCGAAACCCTTCAGAGAGACCTCTACAAGCATTGCGCTTCTACGACATTTTGTTGCTTATCTAAGCTGTGCTTTTGCAGTCAAAATGATATACTTGCGACCTTGGAGCACTGATTCGCCAGTATACAAAAACAACACTGGCGCCGACCTGAAAAAAAGAATTTACTGGACACTTTAGATCTCTGAAGAGGGGGTCCAGTTCAAATGGCGGCCTGGAATTTCTAATCATGCAGACCACATCACACCCGTTGAATTGAAACGACTGAAATTCAAAACTGATCTACGTACACGATTTGCGGTAGTTACTCAGGCCTGTTCTGAAACTATAAATATGATGTCTTTCTTCTGAACAAGGCCCACTTGCTGCGACCTGAGACGTCAAGAAAATGTTTACTCATGGACATCACTGCTTATTTTAAGTTATATCCTCCCATCACAAGGGACTCCGTTACATCCTCAACATGATTCCTCAATCGAGTGAAACTTAATATTCTAAATTTGAGTCCTTTCAAGGTGAATATTGCGTGATCGCACGAACATGCAGACCAACGAGCCGAGGGAAATTGCTGAAAAAAAATAGACCGAATAACACCCAATAAACAGCGTACTAAAGAATTTCGACGCTATCCATTACATTGAAATTCTGCGTAACCCCTCTTAAAAAATATAAAATATTGTTGATGAATTTTTTTTGTTGCTTAACTTATGGTTTCCGGTTGCTTTTTCTCCATGTTGCTATATTTATGGCCTCTAGTTTCCAATCTTTATGTTGTCAAGGCAAGCAAGGCAGCAATGTGGGCTAGTTAGTTGTACGTGTTGGTTGGTTGACTCCTCCTGCCTACCGCGTTGAGTTAAAAAATAAAATGGCGGGAGCCAGGACGCTTAATCCGATTTAATTAGAGCAATCAGCCGCAGAGGACAATAATTCGAAATTTCAAAGAATGCCCGGCACGTGTAGGTAGAGTTCCCGCGGTAAAAAGACGATTTCAGATTCCTCTTTAGTGCACCTTTACGGCGCGGTTCGGGTTTCCAATGGGATGAGTGAGACAGGCGTAATTTGCTTTCCTTAGAACTAATTTTTATTTCATTTTCATTCTCTTACGGGCGCGGTTCAGGTGTCGGTCTCCACGTCAGGCGTCGCATCGATCACACCTATTGCGTTCGGCTGAACGCATCAAAGCGCACCGGCGTACGTTTTTGCAAAACCCACTTTCATGACCTGCTCAAGAGATGCCGGCAGACGCTTTCCCGCTTGACCGCAGGTCAAGGGAAATGGTCAAGGTCAAAGGTACAATGTTAAAGGTCAATGTCAAAAGTCAAAGGTCAAAGTTGAGATGGTTGGTGTAACAGCCGCGGGTGTCGCTGCTGTAGCTGACGTCCTGTGTCGAACCTGACTACCGTTGTCGTTTTATGTAGCGCGTTATTCCCATCAAGTTTATGTTCTATTGAATTGCATTCCAATATGGCTATCTGAGTGTACATAACCTTGAATCTTTCCTACTGGTTACTAAGAATTGATTCTACAAATTGCTGTTGAATGGTTTCTTAGTTTTACACCGAACTTTTTCCGTAAAGTTGAAGGATTAAATTTCTGTAACATAGCGCCAGGGCTTGTACGAAGTCGAAATTGCAGTATACTTTTAGAAGAACTTTTTTTAGAAGACTCTTTTTTAGAAGAACTTTTACTTGCGTCCATAGGTTTGTAGCTGGCAAAAACATTATGAAATGCACATTCCTGAAGGATGGATAGTGAAGCTTCTAACCTTTGTTGAGGCCTTCAGCATGATATGATGAGAAGTCACTAAAAGTGTCTTCTAATTTGCTATTTTCTTCCATGGTCAGTGCTCCCTGCCGCACTTTTAAGAGTGGTGCAGGAGGTGTGTGACTCTTGCGACAGGTGGCGTTTCGGACTAGAACAATCGAAGTTCCAGGGTGAGAACGTGACTAGGCACCCGAATAATAAAGTTTCGCGGCTCTCAAGTTTACCGTAACCGTTCTTTTTTGCGAAATGTGGAACCGGCGCCGGAGGTGGAGTATTGAAACCGAGAGCGCATTTGGAAAATTAATAAGGATAACGCTGGAATTGCGTGGTGTTTAATGCGAAGCAATTTATTAATGCTCACGGCATTGTTGGCAAACAGCGAGAAAATCACGCTTTCCGCCCACTAGAAAAAGGATGCTAATTTATGCCGTATCGCATTCAATCCAACTGCGTCCTCGATGAAAATAGGCGATCGCCTTCCGTGTGGTCATTGTGCACAATGCACAGACGCTGATTAGCGTTTGCAGGAGGCAACGCGCTCAGCGTACCGCAAAACAGAAAGTCCGTATGCCTAGCCTCTGTTACACTGCACTCAAAGGGGACTGGTACGGAAGGTGTATGATGCGGGTCAGATTTCTAGCGCACTCACCGTCCAGCCTCCACCGTCGGTGCCCATGCCGCTGTACACTTTCTGGCCAGAACGACCATCCGCCTTGCGGAACACGTTGCACACTCCGCTAATGCGCTGGCCGGCCCGCAGGAGGTCGCCGCAATGGCGGGGGTGCATTAAACTTGAAATGAAAAAACACTACAAAAAGGAATCATGGAATGACCCACGCTTGAACCTGCGGCTGTGGCTGCGGCTGGGTAACTTTTGTGTCTTATACTAAGGATTCGGCGAGTTGCGTCTGTTCCTGCATGCACTTGCATCCTGACCACTATGTAATTTATCGCGAGGTTCCTATTGATGATGACATATTAATACTGCAGTCTCATTTAAGTAACACTGATGTTTGTTGCGCCAAACGGCATATGGTACTAAACATTAACAAGTCTAAAATAATGCGTGTCTCTTTAGAAGGTGATTGTACAGCGGTGCACACACTCAATCACACTCCGCTTCAGTCCGTGTCATCATACAGATGTCTTGGCCTAACCATTTCTTCCACATTAAATTGGAATGCTAACAGTGATAAATTACTAGCAACGCCAATCGCACGTTAGCATACTTAAGGCTTAATTACAGCAAAGCTCCTAATCCATTTAAACTTGTTTATAAAACTCCCCTGCGACAGAAAATTGAATACGCTGCTTCCATCAGGGATTCTATTAAATATATTTTAGCTCATACTGTTGAAATGGTTGAAAATAATGCTATTCAATTTGTTAATTCCAATTATAACCAAGCAACCAGCATAACAATAATGAGGTCTATCGTAGATTTATCGTGTCTGTCATTGGGCTCCAAAATTTTTCGCGTTTGCGTGCATGATAAAAACTTCTATCATGACTATCATGAGTCTCTACCTTTAAGTCTACAATCATGAGTCTCTACATTCAAGACATTCAAGTCGAAATTTTTGATTTACAATTTCAGCTTTCTGTACATATGAATCTTTTTACTGTTTACGGCAGCGTCTAGAGAAGAGTTTTCATTGGTGATGAAAATACTGGAATACTGTCAGGAAAACTCTATACCCTTGATCTTGCTTCTCGGAGCTTGTGTTCTTATCTTGTACTTAACGAACTCTGCAAGTTTATAGTAGACCTCAAGTGCCATCACTTATATATTTGCCACATACGCGATGAAAACTTCCCTTACGCATTCAGAGGGCTTTCCTACACAAAAGTTGCACAATGTATGTGCCTTTAACCTCATTTATAACTCGAGTTTCGATGTCGGCAAACTTCCGCGTGCGACCTCAGCGGGGCGTTAACCCCTATGTCAAGCGATAGTTAAGCACCACGCTGCGAGTTCAATGCACGGTGGTAGTGGCCGAGCTTTGAATAGGGCCAAAGGAGGAACATCTAAAATAGCCTCAATAGCAGCATACTCCTGATAACCCATGCTATTGTAATGTTATTTATTAATAATGGTAAGAATACTAGTTGTCTATTTACTTATTTTGAAGTGCAAAGAAAAAAGCGGAACTTGCTCGAAGCGTATTTTATGAAAAAAAAATGCTACAGCTCAGGTTGCATCGGTGACACATCGATCAGACTTCATAACAGTGAAGTGCCTATCTTCGAATAAACTTTAGTTGCAAATTCGCGCTCATCCCGCCTTGTCCTGACTTCAAAATACCGTCTTTTTTCCGCAACCTATCGCCTCTTCGCCATTGTAGTCTGTCCCGAGTAAAGTTTCGTAGGTCCAATAAACTTCGAATGTGAATGGAGGACATCAGAATGCGTTCACTTGTAATCTCCTGCGTTATGAAGAGCACGTGTTGTTGCAAGCAGCGGATGACCCGATAAGAATGAATTAAAGGTAGTGACACGCATCGTTTCTCGCTGACAAAGAAAGGAATCGGTCGTCTAAGTTGCAATTTTCAGTGATCGTCTTTTCAAAGCTCAAGACCACCAGCTTCTCTGAGCAGAAAGTGACGAAGAGGGTCGGTTTTAAAAAACAAATCTGCACTTTTAAACACGGCCCATGCAACCGGCAACGCCATGAAGGCTGCACTGCGACACTCGTCCGCAAGCGCAAGAACATACGCTCAGCCTTAGAATAAAATCTTGGATTGCCTTTGAGGGACATGTTTCGCAGTGCCCTGTCCGTAATGGTTGATACCTGATGCCTGCAATGGTTCCACTCTGTGCAAGCAGAAAAATGTTCACGCTCTTGAAGTAGATATCAAGAATGGGGAAGAATGACCTTCGGAGGCGCAATATTTGTTACAGTGGCGTCCTTCACTTGATGAGATGGCTTATATTCTGGATATATGCCTTTTGCCGTGTCACCTCAGATGATTCTTTTGCCTGAAATAAACCTCTAACCATTGAATGAACAACGGCTTACGTGCGTGCTTCACTTTAACGAATACGTAAAGTTTGTATAGGCATGTGCAGCAGCCACAAAACTTGCGTGTGACGAGTCCAGCGTTTAAGCAGGCTTGGCACCACCGGCGGACGTCTGCGTGCTTTGACACTTTCTCGCGTAGCGTTCCCAAGTTAAGCTCAACTTTTTGACGCCCTCCAGAAGAAGGAAATGAGGCCTTTAAGATTAGTGCTCCAATAGGAGAGGCAGAGGCATTGGTTTATGTCTATACATACATAATTCAATTTACCCTGTGTCGCAAGGAATCGAAACACGTTTGTGCAGCGGTACAACAAGGAATTGCCTCGATCGAAAGTGCGGGAGCCTCATTAATGTAGCAAGACTGCACACATCTCACTCAGCTTTCAGTGACTCAGGGATGTGAGTAGCGTAAAGGCGAATCTTTAGCCGCGGCAATGCGACGCCGCGCACAGGTGTCTTATCCGAAAAAGAAATTGTGTCGGTGGTCATCGAATTTTCTCATTGGCTGCAGGGAAGTGACATCATCACACTAGATGGCTCCTATAGGAAGAGAATCCACGAGACCGGATATGCCACCATGCACAAGTGACATCGCCACACATAAACGACCCAAACCGCGATGTAGAGGCACCAAGAGCCTCTAATGCTAACTCATTGCCGTTTAATGCAAGTAGGAGCCCTGCGAATATTTTATGCCCTCCACTGCGCGACGTACGTACCTTCACTTCCTAGAATTTCCATATTCACTCTGCTCTTCTTTCTTCGCCGCGCGTTCATCGTGTCCACTCTGTGGGAAACCATCACCCCTTTTTCCTACTCTATAGACAGTATCCTCCTCTTCGCACAAGAACATCTTGGAGAACGCCCATGTTAACCCTTTTTTGCCTTTGTGTCAGCGTTTCCTTTCGTCATCTATTACGTGCACCTCTTATACGTGCAGGCCACTTTTTCTAGCTTTTTTCTACGCTACGAGAAAAATACATAAGCTAAAAAAAACAAGTTTCCGTACAATGTAGTGTGCCTACGTAGCAGTTCGTGCTCCCTTGCGCAATAGAGAACTAAACATGGTGATATTGTTGAAGGAAGGGGGTGAAGAAAATTTCTTGAAGCATTGGTTGAAGGCAAGCTTTTCATTTTTGGAACTGTTCGATGGCTGCAGCAAGTACAGCTGTTCTGAATACCTCTGATAACGCCGTATATATGACTAATGTAAAATCACTACAAGCATAAATAAAGTTAGACCAAACCTGTCCCACAATTTGAAGGAGTAATTTGTATGGGCTTTCGGCGGATTCCACAGTTTGAGAAAACCAGCGTGGTTGCATGACGTATACACCGCCTTACGCGACACGCATTAGGAACTAAGATGTTCGGAATCCATGCAAAATGGCTTCATTGATCAGACGTTGGCATTCTAAACAAAAGACTGCCTATGTTATGGAGAGGAAGCGGCTGGCTGACAAGGTTTCAGACTGACCTAGCCAACCTACATGTCACGTGGTAATTATTGCTCTTTTTGGCTGCTGGCTGCATTCTTGCGGTACCTTTTTCAAGAATCTAGCCCTTAGTTCTGGGTCTTGTCTGTACTCACTATTTGCCTGCGTCTGTCTATGCACTGTATGCGGCCCTTGGGTGGTCTACGCAGACCTGTCCCTGGAACTATCTGCAGAGCAGTGCTTGGCTTCTCTCCACGCAGCCAACCCTATAAATAATATGGCTACCTCCAGTTAGTGTTTCAAGCGCAATGATTTCCTTATTGTTATTATATTTTTCTAGCATCACGGCGTCTTCACTGGAGCTATTAAGCTCAAAGCACTGAGTAGTGCACCAGTAATCATAGCAATAAAAAATTACACAACTCATTTGCTCGCCGGTTTGTGGCCGAATGCGTGCTCTAGGCACTGTGAAGTTTCTGTGGGCTTCATCGCGTGGGAAAAGTAGCGCTTATTGTAGATTTTTTGGGGGACTACAGTGCCGACTTTTTCTTTTCGCCTAAACCCATAGCTCCTGCCGCGCTTTCGGACAATGTTATAAACGTGCGCCAGGGTCATTTTCCATGAACTCGTGAAAGATGATTTTCGCAACATGAAACAATGTTATAAAATTATAACACGAAAAAAAGTATGCCTATTTCTCTTCCTCTTTTCTTCTGTCTTCATTTGCAGGATGGGACGCCTTTGGCTACCACAGCGGCAATATGTTCTCCATTTTGGACAGGGACAACGACGTAGATGATGGAAGCTGCGCGATAAAATTCCAAGGCGCCTGGTGGTACTATACCTGCCAAATTTCTAATTTCAATGGCCTCTACCTAAACGGTCACCATTCCAGCTATGCCAACGGAATTGACTGGTCTGTCAAGGACGGCCATACAGGTCTATACTACCATTCGTACCCCAGCGTGCGTATGATGATCCGACCTGCTAGGCGCACATAGCGCGGCCGGGCGGAGTGTTACTCTAAACGTGCCGGGGAGACAGTGACGTGCGGTAAGTGATGCGCAAGAGCCTTGAGGGGAAGTGTCGTTTATTTTTGTTACATGCTCTGATGTATTTCGTAAGCAGCTACTTCAGCTTTCCTTGCCCACCAGTTTATACTGCAGAGGGCACATATGAGATCCACTCGTAAGGGAACCTCTCCGCTGGGAGAATACCCCAGGCGAGCGCCGCAGGTGCACTTGAAAGCCATCGACTGCTTCTTCCAATGCAGCGCTATTTATCACGACTGAATAGCGCGTGTTTCTGCTTATGTTAAGGGGCGCTAAGCCGTAGCTTGATTTTTGCTGTGGCTGTGTCTCTAAGAAGACTACGCCCGGTATTCAGGGTGATACTGTACGTGCTGGTAACAGTTCTTTGTGAGTTGAAGGGTATTGTCGGACAGACTGGTCGGTGTTTGAATACAAGAATGTGTGAACACGCCAGATCAGTACTACAGTCCGGAACGGGCAGCAGTTTAGCCGTTAATTTGCAAGAACTGCGAATCGAGGAAAAATGTGCACCTTTGTTGAGCAGCACACGCGAAATCAAAAAATAGAAATCTCAGAAAGCAAGGGAGGCGTTCGAGGCTATGGCTATCAGACTTAAGGGTCAGAGTTGTGTCAGCAAACCATCTGATAGATTGCTTGAAAAGGAAATTGATTATTTCTCTTCGTAACGCTATGTAAGTGGGCGTTCTCGGTTTCATATACACTCCGGGTCTCATTTTATCTTGCCTTTTTTCTTGTGCTGCTTTCTCCGCTATGTATTTTTTGTAAAGCGGAATAAACTAAGTTGATACTCAGCGCTAATGGCGTCAGTTCTTCCTTGTCTTATGTGCTGCTCTTCGTAAAACCGCTTCTAATTCTATTCTAGTCACGCCTGAGCAAGAGTTCGGCTTGTATGCGTTAATAAAAAGTATCTCAGCTCTGGCGGCACCGATTGATGTACTCGTACGTCCACAGGCTATTCGTACAGGATTTTTCTGTTTTCTCTCTCCTGCGGGTACCTGTGGCTGCAGTAGAGTGCAAGAATGGTTTATGACGTATATTTAGTTAATTACGGACAAGACGTAATGTGTGCTTAAATGCAAATTATCTCCGTATAAAGCACAATAATCTTAGCGGTCATTTCGCCGCTGGAAGTAGAAATTTATATAGAACAAAACAGCAAAATTGGAAGGCCTATCAAAGCGCCGCTATTTTTAAACACTCGTTGAACATTTTATAGTACGTGCGAACGCAGTGAATTGTATCTGACTTTATACAATAATTAGGCTGCAGAAGTGATGCGTTTTTAAAAAACCCGCAAAAGCCATTTCTGCATTGTAATCTAAGCAGGAATTTACAAAGATATTGTCACGTAGTGGTGACGGCAGTCGAAGCAGCGATGAAGACGGACGAAAGGGTCTTCTAAAAGAAAACTGTTTATTGGGCTGACTTGCAGCCAAAATGGACTGAATCACTCGGCGGCGGCGAAGCGACAAGCGTGCTCGGCGGTCGTCGAACAGAATGCCCGCCGCTGTCGGCCGTGCTCAAATTAAAGCTGATAGCGAAATTTCTAGATAAAGAGCGCAATGTTTCTCGAACATTCCGGAACAACGTAGAATCAGCTCTGCCTGGCTGCGATCAATCGAGATAAATCTAGTCGCGTCTTGCGTCGCAAACGAAGCCATAAAGTGGTGTGGCGGCAGATTTGAAAAAAGAACAAACATTGCAAATATTCGCGGCATTTCTCCCCTCTCAATGAAGCATCGAGCCGATCCATTAAAACAAATAATGCCACTAGTAAGAGAAAAAACGGATCTTGCGAAAATAGAGCATGGAAATGCAACGGCCTTTAGCGCGCATAATACGGCTTCAGACGGACTACATGGACAACTTCAGGTCGTACGCGGCGTCGCTGGGATGCAGTCATTGCGTCAGGGATGACTTCATAATCCAGTTCACCTAGCCGACGAAGAACCTTGTACGGGCCGAAATAACGGCGCAAAAGCTTTGCACTCAAACCACGGCGGCGAATGGGCGTCCACACCCAGACTTGGTCTCCTGGCTTGTATTCCGCGTTGCGTCTTCGTAGATTGTAGCGTCTGGCGTGGGACCGCTGCTGATCTTTGATCCGTAATCGGGCAAGCGTTCGAGCTTCTTCTGCGCGTTGAAGGTAGGCGGCAACGTCGACGTTCTCTTCTTCTGTAACGTTGGGCAGCATGGCGTCTAGCGTGGTCGTGGCCTCCCTGCCATGGACGAGCCCAAAAAGGCGTCATCTGGGTGGTCTCCTGCACTGCGGTGTTGTAGGCGAAGACGACGTAAGGCAGGATGACATCCCACGTTTTGTGTTCGGTATCGACATACATGGCGAGCATATCGGCGATGGTTTTGTTCAGGCGCTCGGTCAGTCCGTTGGTCTGCGGATGGTATGCAGGTTGCGGTATGCGGATGGTATGCTGGTTTGGCTGTACCGCAGGATGGCTTGCATTAGTTCCGCCGTGAATGCTGTTCCTCTGTCCGTGATGAGCACATCGGGGGCGCCGTGTCGTAGAAGAATGCACTCCACAAAAAATTTGGCGACTTCTGCTGCTGTTCCGTTCGGTAGGGCTTTTGCCTCGGCGTAGCGGCTAATGTAGTCGGTCGCTATGATGATCCACTTATTTCCAGATGTTGACGTTTGAAAAGGGCCAAGCAAGTTCATGCCTATCTGCTGAAACGGCCTTGAGGGAGGTTCAATGGGGTTCAGAAATCCTGCTGGTCGTGTGGGAGGGGTCTTTCGTCACTGACAATCTTGGCAGGTTTTCACATAGTGTGCGACATCGGCAGACAGTCGGGGCCAGTAATACTTGTCTTGAATGCGGCGGAGGGTGCGAGTAAACCCGAGATGTCCAGCTGTCGGCTCGTCATGTGAAGCCTGTAGAACGTCTTCGCGGAGACAAGCAGGTACAACAAGGAAGTAGGCTATTTTGCTCGCTGTAAAGTTCTTGACAAGGACCTCATTGTGCGCACAGAAGGAAGACAGTCCTCGCTTGAATGAAGCGGGGGGTGAAGAAACCTTGCCTTCCAGGTACTCGATGAGGCCTTTTAGGTCGGGGTCCGAGCGTTGCTGCTGAGCAAAAGAGCTGGAGCTGATGGGTCCCAGGAAGGAGTCCTCATCGTCGTCCGGCGGCGGTGTATCTACAGGGGCTCGTGAGAGGCAATCGGCGTCAGAGTGCTTGCGTCCGGTCTTGTAAACGACGGTGACGTCAAACTCCTGGAGACGCAGACTCCATCGAGCGAGTCGGCCAGAGGGGTCCTTCAAATTGGCAAGCCAGCAGAGCGCGTGGTGGTCGCTGACCACCTTGAACGGTCGTCCGTAGAGGTAGGGGCGGAATTTCGACGTAGCCCAGATGATGGCAAGGCAGTCCTCAGTTGTCGAATAGTTAGCCGGCTTTGGAAAGAGAACGGCTAGTGTATGCGATGACTTTCTCCAGCTTGTCACTTTTTTGAACGAGGACGGCGCCTAGTCTCACGCTGCTTGCGTCGGTATGAACTTCAGTATCGGCGTTTTCATCAAAATGCGCAAGGATCGGTGGGGACTGTAAACGACGCTGAAGTTCCTTGAAGGCTTCTGCTTGCGGCGCTTCTCATTTAAACGGCACGTCTGCTTTCGTCAGTTGGGTCAGCGGCTCGGCGATGCGCAAAAAGTTTTTCTCAAATCGTCGGTAATGTGCGCACAGTCCGAGTAATCTGCGCACTGCTTTCTTATCGGCCGGCGGTGGAAACTGTTCAATAGCGGCTGTTTTCTGTGGGTCGGGGCTTACTCCCTCCTTGCTAACGATGTGGCCTAGAAACAGCAGCTTTTCGTAGGCAAAGTGGCATTTCTTTGCTTTTAAGGTTAGGCCAGACGACTTGATTGCGTCAAATACTGTTCGAAGTCTTTTGAGGTGCTCTTCAAAGTTCGAGGCGAAGACAACGACGTCATCTAAATATACCAGACAAATTTGCCACTTCAGGCCTGCCAGCACTGTATCCATTACTCGCTGAAACGTCGCTGGTTCGGAACAGAGACCAAATGGCATCACATTGAACTCAAACAGCCCATCCGGAGTGATGAATGCTGTCTTCTCGCGATCTCTTTCGTCGACCTCAATTTGCCAGTAGCCGCTCTTGAGGTCCACCGATGAGAAATATTTGGCGTTGCAGAGGCGATCCAGTGTGTCGTCGATGCGGGGGAGAGTGTAGACGTCCTTCTTTGTTATGTTGTTCAAGCGGCGGTAATCAACGCAAAATCGAAGCGCGCCGTCTTTCTTCCTCACAAGAACAACCTGTGCCACCCATGGGCTGTTTGAAGGCTGGATGACGTCGTCGCGAAGCATTTCTTCGACTTGGTCCCGGATGGCTTGTCGTTCTCGCGGTGACACACGGTAGGGGCTTTGACGGAGAGGTCGGACGTGTTGGTCCGTTATATTGCGATGCTTGGCAATTGGCGTCTGTCGCACCTTCGGCGATGTCGAAAAACACTCACTGTAGCTTTGAAGCAGATTGCGGATCCGGTCTTATCTGTTCCGGTGCAGGGCTGAGTTGATATCGAAAGTGTGCAAGTTCTCTTGGACAAGCGAATATTCTGCGGAGGGGTCGGAGAGGGCGAAGGAGTCTCGTACGTTGGATATTTCGTCAAAGAAAGCAATCGTCGTTCCTCTGTTAATGTGTCGGTATTCTTCGCTGAAGTTAGTCAGCAGTACTTCGGCCTGGCCATTGCGGAAATGTGCGATGCCTCTTGCGATGCTGATTCGTCGGTCTAGGAGCAACTGCATGTTGCTCTCGATGATGGCTTCAGCGTTAATGGCTTTCGTGGCGCCTACGGTCACGATAACGCTCGATCAGGGTGGGACGCTCACTTCTTCCTCCAGGACACTCAGGACAGCGTGATTTTCCCCAGTTTTCATCGAAGCGATGGTTTCGTCCGTCGAAAGCGTGATCAGCTTGGATCGCAGGTCGATGATCGCCAGATGCTCAATAAGAAAATCCATACCAAAGATCACTTCGCGGGAGCATTGCGGTAGCACAACAAAGGTCGCAGGATAGGTATGTCCTTTGACAGTCTCTCGCGCTGTGTACCGTCTTGATGGCGTAATGAGGTGGCCCCCTGCGGTGCGAATTTGTGGGCCGTCCCAAACCGTTGTGACGTTTCTCATATGCGCAGCGAATGTTCCATTCATCACCGAGTAATCGGCTCCTGTGTCGACTAGAGCGGTAACTTTCAGGCCGTCGATAGTCACTTCTAAGTCGGAGGTCCTGGCTCTTGCATTGCATGTCGCTCTCGGTGTCGGGTCACGGCTTCATCACGTATGCGAGTCGCGGGTGTGGCGTGTGGTCGAAGCTTTTCTGGGTGGCGTCGTCGTTTTGAAGGCAGTTTGCGTCGTGGTCGGGGTTGTCATATTGTGCGGCGTCGGCGCAGCGAGGGTAGGTTCTTCATGCGGCGTCGCGGGTGCAGCGTTTTCATGGGGCGTGGTCGGTGGAGGATCTTCGGCGTTTCGCTCGTGAGCAACCTCACCTCCAGAGGTTGCTGCCTTTAGTTCCCCCTACGGGGGCTGGGAGACCTTCCTCGTACCGCGTGTGCGTAGCTGCGGCGTGGCGACGCAAAGCGCGAGGCTGACAGCGATGGTGAGTGCGAAATGCGGTTCGGCGTATATTCCTCTCGACGCAGGTACTCGTCGATTTCCTGCGGACGTTGTCCGAAGCGTGGTCGTGGGGCGTTAACGGCAAATCCTCGAAAACCGATACGTCGGTACGGGCAGTGACGAAGAATATGGCCGGCCTCAACGCAATGGAAGCACAACGGCCGGTTGTCGGAAGTCCTCCAGGCGTCGCATTTCCTGGGGCTTGAGCGTCGGTCATAGGCTGGGCGGGCGGGGGCTGGGAGGCGGCGTTGTGGAACAATTGGCTCATCTCGGGGAGGGCGTGGGGGTTGTCGCTGGGGCTGAGCAGTCCTTACTGCAGCAGCGTAGGTCATAGCCTGGGGTTCTGTGGCCGTCGGGGTGCCAAATGCCTGTTGCACTTCTTCCCATACCACGTCCATCACAGTCGCTGCTTGTGGCTGTGGGGAGGATGGCAGTAATCGGCGTAGCTCCTCTCGGACGATTTCGCGGATAACTTCCCGCAAGCTGTCGCTGGTGGTGGCCGGCGTGTCCGAACGGATTGCACAGGCAGAGGAAGGGCGATTGTACTGCCGAGCTCGGACGTCGAGGGTCTTCTCAATCGTGCAGTCTTCTTGCATGAATTCCTCCACTGTTTTTGGCGGCTGGCGGACGAGGCTTGCAAAGAGTTTTTCTTTTACACCGCACATTAAAAACTGAACATTCTTTTCCCCGCTCATCTCGGGATCGGCGCTGCGAAATGGGCGCTTCATCTCCTCGACGTAACAGCGGACGGGCTCATTCGGAAGCTGGATCCTGGACTCGAGGAGTCGTTCGGCTCTTTCTATCCTCAAGACACTGGTGAATACCTTCAATAGTTCTCTCTTGAATAGCTCCCATGTCGGAAGGGACGACTCGTAGTTTTCGTACCACGTGCGTGCGGAGCCATCCAATGAGAAAAACACGTGTCCAATCTTTGCCGCCTCAACCCACTTGTTGAATGATGCCACGCGCTCAAATTGGTCCAACCATTATTCAGGGTCTTCGCCTAGGGATCCATTGAAAGTTGGCGGCACCCGCGGCTGCTGCAGTATGATCGGTGTCGACATCTCCTGCGAGGTTGCGGTGCTCGTAGCAGCGTCTTATCGCTCTCTGGTGCGGTCCGGCAGTTTCCCGAACTCGGGCTCCTCTCCCTGGAGACCTCGGCTGGCTCGCTGAGCTGCTGGTTCGTCCTCGGGTGCGAAGCGCTTAGGGCTCGCTTCACGACTTGAAGGGGGCGTCCGGAACATGGAAGGCAACCCCGCACCTCCATCAGTTGTCACGTAGTGGTGACGGCAGTCGAAGCAGCAATGAAGACGGACGAAAGGGTCTTCCAAAAGAAAACAGTTTATTGGGCTGACTTGCACCCAAAATGGACTGAATAACTCGGCGGCGGCGAAGCGACAAGCGTGCTCGGAGGTCGTCGAACAGAATGCCGGCCGCTGTCGGCCGTGCTCAATTTAAAGCTGATAGCGAACTTTCGAGATAAAGCGTGAATAGTTACTAGAACATTCCGGAACAACGTAGAATCAGCTCTGCCTGGCTGCGATCAATCGAGATAAATCTAGTCGCGTCTTGCGTCGCAAACAAAGCGATAAAGTGGTGTGGTGGCAGATTTGAAAAAAGAAAAGACACTGCAAATATTCGCGGCAATATTACTATATAGTTAGCTCAAAAGAATTCAATATATATTTTGATATAGGCTGAGTTTTTTAACGCACTCAGGCGTGATTTGACATGTTATTTGGTAGAGCATTGTGAAAACACTGCAGAAAGCACAACTCCAAAGGTTTACTCAACCGCTCCGAAACATACACGAGCGCTGTCAGACGCACAAGGGCACTCGTGCGCGTCTCGCATGCGTTTTGTAAACCTTTGTGCTCTTGCAGTGCGCTGTGTTTTCAGAGTGCGCTCTAAGTTTTGTGCTGTCCGTTTTGGGAAGCTACTCTAGCGCCATTTTCCTACATCGACGATCATCATCATAAATAAATTTTTTTTCCTGAAGTCACTGGTATCTTAGAGGTCATCCATTAGAGAAATTTTTCTTTTTGTTATTGTTTTAGTGACGAAACGATCGCAATATATTGCGCAACAGAGTGGCCATCATCGTGATTATCATAAGCCCGACTACGCGCACTTCAAGACCAAGGCCTCACCCATTTGCCCCCAACTAACCCTTATCTCCGCCAGCGTTGGCAGCCTTACCCCGCAAATATCATCGTCTCTTTCACACCTCTAAATTTCTGCTGGCCTCTGCTATGCTTGCCATCTCTTAGTATTCACTCCGTTACCCTTAAGGACCAGCGGTTATCTTGCCTTCGCATTACATGCCCTGCCCAAGTCCACCTCTTCCTCCTGATTTAGACTAGGATGTCATTAACTCGTGTTTGATGCCTGACCAACTCTGTCCTCTTCCTGTCCGTTAACATGACAGCTGCCATTTTTCTTATCATAGGGCACTGCTTTGTCTTCGATTTAAGCTGAACTATTTTCGTTAGCCTCTACGTTTCTGCTCCGTCGGAGAGTACTGGTAAGATACAGCTGTGGCATACTTCACTCCGGACGGATATTGGTTACCTGCAATTCATGATCGGAGGGAATATGCGACATACCCTGCACCCCATTCTTTTTCCTCCAGTTATTTTTCGCTCGTGATTAGATCTGCGCGTATTCCCTTACTATACACGCGTTCCCTTGCCCCTTCCAGCGTGTCGCTACCAGTCAAACAGCTCTTCCCTTCCCTGACTGTTGAACTTTATTTTAGTTTTCTGCAAAATAAACATGATGAGAGCTGTTAAAGGAGATATATGGCGCTCCGCTAGTCAGAAGCGGGGGTGATCGGGTACGTGTAGTGCCGTAAGACGAATGATTGGGAGAGCTGAATAATAAAACTCGAGTTGACTGCTGCTGACATAGCGCCACTGTTGCCCTTCGAAGAGAGCGCGAGAGGCATGAAAGTTTTCGCCGAAAAATCGCCTACATTTGACTGTCATAACCCCATATGCCGCCCCCCCCCCCCTCCTTTCAAAGAAATAAAAATTGATGTTGTCACTAACCTGCTGGCTGGACTTGGTCGCTTTGAAGAAAATGCGTTGAATGATTGCACAAATTAGTACCTATTTTCTGGGACGGAATTTTATATACCAAAGTACAATTGCAATACGGGTGCAAAATAGCAGCACCGTTTTGCGTTATTTAGAATAGTTTGCATTATTTATGTATATGCCGAAATTTACAGGCATTGGAAATGGGGCACTATATTACTCCTTAGTTTGGAAAGCCAGGCGAGGGCAGCAAGGAGAAAATAAATGAATGTTCAAAACACTAACACTAATAAGCATGAAGGACTTCACATACAGATGTACAGAGGTGAACATATACAGACACAGACCGTTGCAAACGTGCACAGAAAATCGGAACCCACAGACATGACCACAGGCCGCTGCTTCCGTTCAGGACAAAGACGTACAAAACAACGCGCGCACACACGCACACGTCTGTGCCCACTAGTATTACCGCGAGCGTCAAGACCACACGCCTTTTCGAGAACCACATGTTGATTGAAAGGTAGTATAGAATGGGCTCCAGTACGCTTTTCACGGAAAGCGCTCTCCACTTGACCGAAACTTGAAAAAAAAAGACGTGAGTTTGTTGCAATTGATAGAAATACTGCCTTAGAATCGCAGAACAGAAAGAACAGATTTGATTGAGGAGAGGCGGCGGAAATAAGTGGCATGCTGCTCCTCTAGCTTTTGCTGGCTTTCTTGGTAATTATTCTGACTCGCGCCGGATACAGCAGGCACGCTTTGGTCTTCTACAGGAGTGCATGTTGTTGGGCGAGTCGGTCGTTCATCGTTGAGTAAAGGTACTGCGCAAAATAAAACAAACATGGACGAGAAGGGCACAAGGACGGGCGCAGACTCGCGACTGGGTTTATTCAGGACAAGTCATATTTATAACTTCCACACCACCATGTCAGTAAGTCACTAGGCGCAAGGAAGAAATCTGCATTCTGTCTGATAAAGTATTATCGAGGTATCACTCACGCAATAATCTCTTTTGTTCCTAAAGAAAAAAGCCTCAGCAAGTTCACGCGCCATCTGGTCACGGCTACGCTTCAATATCCCCGTTTTCGGCAGCAAAGGCAGGCATGGATTATCACGCGTAGCCGAAGGGCATGCGCTACAGTGTGAGGGCAGATTAGATCCTTTTCCGGTCTTAATTAAAAGCTGGTGTTCCCTCAGCCGCCCGTTTACACCTCGGTTCGTTTGACCGATGTAAGCTTTTCCACATGTCAGGGGTATCTCGTAAACAACCCCCTCCGAGCACTTGACGAACTCAGTGGCGTGACGCTTCTTGCAACCTCGCACGCTCCTTTCACGTGCAGCAATCCGGGGGCAGAGTGAGACCAGTTTGCGCGGGGCAGAAAATACCACCGGCACGCCGTGGCATTAGCTACGTTCTTCAAGTTGTGTGATACCCTGTGTATGTAGGGAACAACCGTCGGCCTGATTTTTTCTCTGACGGGATCTTTCTGGGGTGCTCTCGCTTTCAATATCCGTAGTAGCTTTTCCGCCACAGTGACGACAACTGGAAAAGCGAACCCAGCCCTCAGCAACCTACCAACCTGATTGTTGAGGCTGTCATGCACCAGATGAACACACGACCTCTCCAAGGCTCCCTTCAGGGAGAATGTAGCAATGGCCTGTTTTACCGTCTTGGAATGTGCGGATTCGTATGGCAACAGGCCTTTCCGGGCTCGTGGCGAGTACATCCAGCAAGTGTGATCTTGCTTAAAAATAGGTTGATATCTCAAAACTGCAATCTATTATCGTCAGGTAATTCGTAAGTGAAGGTTAGACCCCTCCTGTGTCGTTTAAAAACCGATAAAATCTCTTGCACGGAGTTCGTGCCTGTCAAACCAGGTTGCTCTTTAAGAAAAACCATATAGACGTCCATGTATCTAAAGACCTTAAAAACAAACTTGTCCAAATAATAAACCAGATCACAATCAATACTGCCCAAGAAAATGTCAGCCAACACAGGTGCCACACAAGACCCAATACAAATACCCTCGCGTTGAACCAAGACCTGGTTCTCAAAGGTTGCAAAGGTTGACTCGAGATAGAATTCAAGTGGCCACATAAAGTTGTCCTGGTACAAACCACTGGCGTTTTGAAAACGCACGACCCCATTATCTTCAATGCAAGAAATAACAGCACGAAACAGAGCATCTTGTGGTATAGAAAAAAACAGGTTTTCTACGTCAAACGAAACCGTACGCCATTGATGGTGAACCCTGTAAGAAAGATACTACAGCACCCGAGTTCTTTACCATGAAAGGGTCTTGTATCTTTAAATACTTTAAACACTTGAGGAGAAAAAAGCTAATCTCCCATTGCCAAGTATCCCTTTCACTCACAGTGCACCTAAATGGTTGGTCAATCTTGTGGGTTTTTACTGTGAAAAACAGATCTAGGCTATTGCGTTTGCATTCATCAACAGCTTTTGACAGTCACTCTAAAGCCCAATCTTTGCACAATTCCATCGCTCGGGTCTTTACCTTGGTTGGTCTCATTTCTTGGTAACAAAGTTCTTAGCGACGGCTTGAGCTGCCTTGTCATGAAACATCCCGGGCGGTAGCACGGCGAAACCTCCCTCCTTGTCCGATTGTAGAAGCACCAAATCATTTTCCTTGAAGAAACAAACAACTTCTTCCACGCATTTTTGCATGCTACATGTGCGTCCGCCTGCAGAAACCTGTGACCGGGTGGCAGTGCGTAGCAGGCTGTCTACACCATCGAGTAGACACCTTTCACGGTCCTCGTCGTTTGCTTTACGAGCCATTTGCCGGTTCAAAGAGAGCAGCTCGTGCGCTGGCACTTCACGTTCCGTGCTAAACTTGGGACCCTTATTTAGCACCAGATGGCGCGTGAACTTGCTAAGGCTTTTTTCATTAGGAACAAAAGAGATGATTGCGTCAGTGATACCTCGATAAGACTTTATCAGACAGAATGCAGATTCCTGGCTTGCGCTTAGTGACTGAAATGGTGTTGTGGAAGTTATAAGCATGAGTTGTTGTTCTGAATAAACCCAGTCGCGAGTCTGCGCCCGTCCTTGTGCCCTTCTCGTCCATTTTTGTATTATTTTGCGCAGTACCTTTACTCAACGTTGGTCTTTTACGCCTACCGCTGGCCAGCTCCAGGCTCGAGGAAGAGGAAGGAAGGAAAAGAACTTTAATTGAAAAGGAAATGTCTGCCTGGTTGTCGGCCTGGCATGCCAATAAATGTCTATACCATAGACGAATTTGTGCCAAAAAAGTAAACATCATATTTAAATAAAAATAAATCGGGAAAGACAGAGGAGGAATTAAATCGGCAAAGCTGATTCTAAAGGACACAAAACAGAAGCCCTATGTTTCAGAATTCGAGTGTGTAGGGCTGGTTGTAAACAACACTACTTCTGAAGAGAGAGAAACTGGTTCACGAATGAAAGGAAATTTGCCTGCTGCAAGTAACAGAATAAGGGTAGATGGATTTAAAACACAAGCAGGGAAAAGTGCGAGGGGAGAAGGCGCAGGACATCGCTTTCTGCACGATGCACCACATAACGCCACGAAAGTTGAGGGAAACGGATGAGTGCTAACAAAATACAAAATATCGAGAAGGGACAACCACACACGCTACATTAGAGGAAAGGTAATATAAAACTGAGATTCGACACTGTAAATTGCAGACTGGCACTTGAGCTTCCCATGATTTTCATTGCTTCTATCAGAGACAATTTTGAACTGGTGGACAACGTACAACTGCCCTATTTCTGTGTCGGTGTCAGGGATGCCTTTGAATTCCTGGATGATCGCTTTGAAATTTGTAAATTCGTGACCTGGAGTGTTGACTCGCCTCCATAAGGGGAGTATAGGGAGGGGATTAACTGCCGAAACTTTATTAGAATGCGAGGAGAGATGCGCCAGTACTCTCCGTTATATTTTTTAAAGGAGAGCATGCTTTAAAAACAATACTTCTTTTGCTGAAAATTTAAAACATGTACAAATTTGAAAAGTTTACATTATAAGAGATAAAATTTCACCGTGGTATGTTGTTTTAAATTTCATATCTAGAGTTATCAAACAACAAATTTATTTATAAAAGGGAATACAATCGAAAATTTCAATACTTACAAATAACAGACAAAGAAAATGCCAAAGAGCCTCTCCTCAATGCGGATTTTTTTTATATACGATTCAGGGAGGTTTCCAGGAACGGACGCTAAGGCGCGCTAACTAGCAGGCTCGTTAGCTAATATTGAATCGTTAACTTTTTAATTGTTACTGTTGAGTCCTGATTGACTGAGAGGCGTGTAACACCGTAAGCATTATCAATACGTTTTTAGAGTTTCGAAAACAAAGTTGCCCTCGGTGCTGAGGCCAAACGAATTCTGGCAGCATCGCGCCGAAATCCATGCGGTTTGAAGAACCTTGCAGGCAAAGCAACCTCGCCAGTGCACGTAACTTGTCGAAAAAGCCAAATTTCTTTCAGCAGAACGCTGCTGGTGGCCACATTTTCTAGATTCTAATAAATTTTATGGTTTTTTTTATGACGGGCCACTCGCCTCTCAATAATTAGAAGCCTAAAAAGTAGTGTTTAAAACGATAACTATTCATTATTGGTTAAACAGCCTGCTAGTTAGCATGTATAATGATATACAGCACCGCGGTCAAAAGCATGCCGAAGAAAGCGCTCCTTTAGCTCATAAGGAATATTTTTAAACATTGTGGAAAGTCGTAGGTGCACCGCCCTCTATGTCCAATGTCTTCATGAATGCCTCGTTTCTTAGCTGGCAGCTACTATGGGCAGGAGAAGCTTGCGTGTTTTGTTCGAATAATCTCATGAAATACCGCAAAACAAAGTTTCACTGAATGCGTGCCGCGGTGGCTCAGTGGTTAGGGCGCTCGACTACTGATCCGGAGTTCCCGCGTTCGAACCCGACCGCGGCGGTTGCGTTTTTATGGAGGAAAAACGCTAAGGCGCCCGTGTGCTGTGCGATGTCAGTGCACGTTAAAGATCCCCAGGGTGTCGAAATTATTCCGGAGCCCTCCACTACGGCACCTCCTTCTTCCTTTCCTCTTTCACTCCCTGCTTTGTCCCTTCCCATACGGCGCGGTTCAGGTGTCCAACGATATATGAGACAGATACTGCGCCATTTCCTTTCCCCAAAAAACCAATTATTATTAATATTATTATTAATGCGTGTGTTTTGTTCGAATCCTGGTCTCACAATGATAGGTACTCTGCAGTCGTGGACTACGTCTAGCTTTCCAGCGTGTTAAGTTAGCTAGCCAATAAAAAAAAGGCATTAGCAATCTGGGATCATGCCTTTAAGCTCAAGGATTGGTTCTCATTTGATCACTGCTGAAAGGGCAAACAGCTACGGAGCCTGGCACATTTCTCAGCTATTTGTGGCAACAATTTTCATGCACGCTTTTCAGTATTCTGATTGTTTTAGAATAAAGCTTAAAATATTATTTCTCAGAAGCACACGAAGGAAAGTGGTGCAACTGATGGCTCCACGCTTGTCTTTAAGCACCAGCTTTCTAGACTCTTCAATAATTCTGAAGATGGGCTGTGTGGAGTCCTGAATGTGCCTATAATGCAGGGTCAATCCTCCATAGTGCCTGAGCTGTACTCAGAAGTGTATGTAGGCACGGAGTAAGGAAAAATGGCAGCATTTTTGCCTAGTTAGACCAAGTAGACCTGCGAAAGCATGTGTTTAGCCTCATTGGCTCATGGTTTTGCTTTCCTGAGTCGCCGGCCCGTCTGGCGAGAATATTGCACTAATGTTAAGCTCTGCTCTCGATTAAGTGAGAAAGAGGAAAAAACATTTAGTTCATATTGTCACGGAGTTCTCACGGAGAGACGCTTCAACAGCTGGAGTCGGCAAGAGGAGACGGTAATGGCGGCCGATCCGCGATAGCACGATCGCAACCTCATCGTCTTCGCGGACAGCTTGCGCCACCTGGCAACACTAGGTGGCATTATTCCCCCCTCCGAAAAAGAAGGGCATCGCAGTGGGGCTGCCAGCAGCGTAGGCGCGCTAAGGTTCAGAAGGGAAACAGAGAAGGACGCGAGGAAAACGGAGCACACACAGAGTCACAACGGAGGGCCGCTAAGCCGTTATCGGGCATAGTACGCACAACGTGCACAATGTCAGAGCTGTTGGGCTGTCGACGTCTCGGTTGCGCGGCACCGTCGGGAACCACTTCATAGGTAACATCACTGATACGCCGTAGCACTTTATAGGGGCCAAAGTACCGGCAGAGTAGTTTCTCGGACAAGCCCTGGCGGCGGACAGGTGTCCACACCCAAACTTGTTCACCGGGATTGTAGTCGACCTGTCGGTGTCGAAGGTTGTAACGGCGCGCATCAGTGCCCTGCTGCTGGCCGATGTGTACGCGGGCAAGCTGACGGGCTTCTTCAGCGCGTTGGGCAATTTCATGAACATCGGGTGCGAGTTGGTCGTCATCGAGGCATGGTAGCATCGCGTCAAGCATGCTCTGGACTTCACGTCCATATACAAGACGAAAGGGAGTAAAGCGTGTAGTCTCCTGGAGGGCCGTGTTGTACGCAAATGTGACGTACGGTAGCACCTCATCCCAAGTTTTGTGCTGAACGTCTACGTACATTGACAGCATGTCCGCAATGGTCTTGTTTAACCGTTCGGTTAGCCCATTGCTCTGCGGATGATAAGCTGTGGTCTTGCGATGGCTAGTGCAGCTCAACGTAAATATATGGTCGATTAGCTGCGCTGTAAACGCTGTGCCTCTGTCGGTAATAACGCACGAAGGGGCTCCGTGCCGCAAGACGATGTTTTGCATGAAAAAGTCGGCGACCTCTGAAGCTGTGGCACAGGGTATCGCCTTGGTCTCGGCGTAGCGAGTCAAATAGTCAGTAGCGACTATGATCCACTTGTTTCCTGAGAGTGACAACGGAAAAGGACCGAGAAGGTCCATTCCTATTTGATCGAACGGAGAGCGGGGTGTAGTAACGGGCTTGAGAAAACCCGCCGGCTTAAGCGGTGGCGTCTTCCGGCGCTGGCATTCACGGCAGCTTTTTACGTACCTTTGGACATCGTCCGAGAGTCCGGGCCAGTAGTACATGTTGCGTATCCTGGCGAGCGTCCGGGAAAAACCCAGATGGCCTGAAGTGGGCTCGTCGTGGCATGCCAATAAAATGTCGGCGCGAAGATCGGCCGGAAGTACCAGAAGGTAAGCTCTTTCTTGGCCTCTCGAGTTCTTCTTGTATAAGATACCTTCGCACAAACAGAAAGAGCCGAGACGTCGAGCGAAGTGTCGTGGTAGAGGCATGGCGTGACCTTCAAGGTTGTCAATCAGCGGTCGGAGGTCCGTGTCAGCCCGCTGCCGGGCTATTATGTCCGATGCATTAAGTATACCGAGGAAACCGCTGTCGTCGTCGATTTCGGGACCGGAAGAGTCGAGTGGTGCACGCGACAGCGTGTCGGCGTCTTCGTGTTTACGGCCCGACTTATATACGATGGTAATGTCGAATTCTTGGAGCCGTAAACTCCAGCGGGCCAATCGTCCAGACGGGTCTCGCAAATTAGCCAGCCAGCATAGGCAGTGGTGGTCGGTTACGACTTTGAATGCGCGGCCGTAAAGGTAAGGGCGAAATTTCATGGTGGCCCATACGACAGCAAGGCATTCCTTCTCTGACGTAGAGTAATTGCGTTCGGCGCGGGAGAGAGTACGGCTAGCATAGGCTATAACTCTCTCAATGCCCTCTTGGTGTTGGACAAGGACAGCTCCAAGACCGATATTGCTGGCGTCGGTGTGGATCTCGGTGTCGGCCTCTTCGTCGAAGTGTGCAAGAACGGGAGATGTCTGAAGGCGTTGGCGGAGCGAAGAGAAAGCCGTCTCTTGGTCTATTGTCCAAACGAAGGAGGTGTTGCTCCTGGTGAGGCGCGTCAACGGCTCTGCAATCTTTGCGAAGTCCGAAATAAACCGTCGGTAATATGCACAGAGACCCAGAAAACGCTGGACAGCTTTCTTGTCAGTCGGAGTAGGAAAATTGGCGACGGCGGCTGTCTTGTCGGGGTCGGGTCGAACTCCGTCGGCGCTCACAACGTGACCGAGGAACCTGAGCTCTGTGTAACCGAAGTGGCACTTCTGGGGCTTCAGCGTAAGGTCAGCGGAATGGAGGGCTCTGAGGACAGTTCGCAGGCGCACGAGATGCTGTTCAAAAGTTTCTGAAAAAACGACAACGTCGTCCAGGTATACAAGACAACTTTGCCACTTGAGGCCGGTGAGGACAGTGTCCATCATCCGTTGAAACGTCGCTGGCGCAGAGCACAAGCCAAAAGGCAGCACTTTGAATTCATAGAGGCCATCTGGTGTAACGAAGGCAGTTTTTTCGCGGTCCCGTTCGTCCACTTCAATTTGCCAATAACCGCTCTTCAGGTCAATGGATGAAAAGTACTTAGCACGCCGTAATCTGTCCAGGGAGTCATCAATGCGGGGCAAGGGGTAGACGTCCTTTTTAGTCACATTGTTTAATTTACGGTAGACCACGCAGAATCGAAGTGTTCCATCCTTCTTTTTAACAAGGACAACAGGCGAAGACCACGGGCTTTGGGAAGGTTGAACTACACCGTCGTCAATCATCTCCTGAACTTGCTTTTGGATTACTTCCCGTTCTTTGGCGGAAACACGATAAGGCTGCTGGCGGATAGGGCGAGCGTCGTCATACGTAATGATCCGGTGGTGCGTTAGGGGCGTTTGACGAACTTTCGACGAAGAAGCGAAACACTGTTTATACTCCAATAGCAAGTGCTCTAAGGCCAGGCGCTTTCCTTCGGGGAGGTTGCAGTTGATGTCGACATTCGGAACAGATTGGTCGTCAGTGGCGCGCGATGATTGGTCGTCAGGGGCCGCTGCCGCGAACGCAAAGCAGACCGGAACATCCACAACCGCTTCAGCGGTAGCGATCGCAGTTCCAGAGAAAAGGTGCCGGTGTTCTGGAGAAAAATTTGTAACCAGGATCGCAGACCGGCCAGCGCGAATTGTTAGTAAGCTTCGAGCGGCGCAGATGCCTTGAGTCAGGAGGAGCGAATGATTAGCCTCGGCGACTGCTTCAGCGTCGTGCAACTCAGCACAGGCGACTTCAATCAAAACACTGCTACGGGGCGGAAGTGTGACGCTGTCGGCGAAAACGCGAAGTGCGGCACTGCGTTGGCAGGAGTTGTCGAGTTCGGCGGCTTGCTCTGTGGAAAACATGACGATTCGGTTGCGCAGATCGATAATTGCTCCATACTCCCGCAGAAAGTCGATGCCGAGGATTAGGTCCCGAGAACACTCGCCCAGGACGATGCAGCTGACGACGAACGTGGACTTGCTGATCTGAACGCGAGCAGTGCACATACCCTTGGGCGTAACCAGATGACCGCCGGCAGTTCGAAGGTGCGCGCCAGGCCAAGGGGTAATCACTTTTTTCAGAATGGTCGCCAGTTGTCCACTTAAGATCGAATAATCGGCCCCGGTATCAACTAATGCGCTGGTATCATGGTGGCTGGTATCATGACTGGCGCGAGTGGTCCAAGCTCCGGTGAAAGTCCCTACAGCCTCCGGCTGAAGCGGTGTACCGGGGTGGCAATCGGCGCAGGGCTGGCGGCACGGCTCCCTGGAGGGGTTTCTTGCATGGGATACTCGTACCCAGCCGGCTCCACCAAATTGTCACGGAGTTCTCACGGAGAGACGCTTCAACAGCTGGAGTCGGCAAGAGGAGACGGTAATGGCGGCCGATCCGCGATAGCACGATCGCAACCTCATCGTCTTCGCGGACAGCTTGCGCCACCTGGCAACACTAGGTGGCAATATAATGGTTATGTGGACCCTCATTCCAGGAGCCCATAGGATTTTGCAGCCGCTCTGGCCCGCTTCACTGCAGCCAAAGCTGGTCGTCCAAATTAATGTGAGCTGGATCCAGCGCCGCCTCCCAGTCCTCAGTTGTTGGGTTATTGATTCTTGGCATAGCTGGGTTTTATGGCATGCCCATGCCATATGCTATAAGTCCGCAACTTCACCGCATAAGGCGCAATGCGGATCGTACGAGTTTGGAAACATATTGCGGAATTGGACAGGATTTATATAAGTATTAGATTGCAATGTTCTTAAAATGACCCCTTTCTCCCTGTTTAGATTTTGTGCGCGTCGGCGCATACTTTCGACGTTAATCTGAAATTTTGGAGTAAATCCCTGTAGATTAATAGTGGCTCATAAAAATGATGTTTCTGCGATTGTTGAGGGACCCGGGGTAAGAGCGCGCGGGCAGCGGCGTTTGCGCTTTAGATTCCAACATCCGCACAGGGTCCTGGAGTCCATATGACTCTGGATTTAAGGTCTCTGGCTTTTTATTTCTGAGTATTCTGTTTGCGTATTTACCAATCCTTCCTCTTGTATGGTTGACAACATGCAGTCTGGGCATCCGTAATTACACACGAGACCTTTCCGGAAACCATCGCCCCTTCCTCAGCCTGGGAAATTCCCTGGCATCGAATTGATGCCCCATTAACTGACTTCCCTTGCGCGTCCATGCATGCTATCGCTATATCCCGTTGACCGGTCCTGCCGCGTCCACGTAAATTGCCTCTTCCATCGTGCCCCATGGTCTCCTGGCCACGTTCGCCCTATATTTTGTTCTTTCCTTGTGATATGCGCGGTGCATATTTCTCGGAATTGCCTGTACCTCGATCTTGCTTCTAAGATGATCTCCCAAGTGCTCACTGTCCACCGTAGACCAAATGCATGGGAGCCCTAGTCTATCGAGTACGTCCCTTCCTGCCCTGCTTCCTGACAGCCGTATCCTAGGTGATATTGAATGACCTTCAATAATTTCATCTACAGAATTGTGAATGCCCACATGTAGTCATCTTTGTTTTCTCGCACTACCCAGGGTACCAAGTGCTCTTTGATATACTTTGCTCATAATCACGTCCAGCTTGTTCTCACTTTTCATCCATTTAAGACATGATGCTGTGTAAGCACTTCTGCTAACAATAAAAGCCTGCGTTAATATTACGGTATATTTTCTTTAAGTCCAGGCTTGTGGCTTCATACCCTACCAGTCATTCTCACCACTTGATCAGTTGTTACCTACAATCGCCTAATCATTTCCGCCTTGCTGCCCTAGGCGTCTTTTAACAGGCCTACGATTTACTCAAGTGGCACGTCTATAATTTGTGCTCCCCCCCCCCCAATTACATTAACAGGGTGAAAGTCTTCTTTCTTCCTAAATTTTAATAACTCCGATTTGTTTGGTGCGCATTGAAGTGCACAGCTATCAGTGTAAGAGAGGGGGTGCTGAGAAGCTCCTGGCTTTGCACAGAAAGAAAAAAGCCAGAGTTTTCAAAGTGCACATATATTCAAAATATTTCCTCCTCAGACTGATGCACTTGTTATATAGTTTCTTCCAGCTTTTCAATTCTGTTTAAAAAAAATTACGTGACAGGTCCTCATACCAGCTTTCAGCAGCATGCTTGACCTCAGCAATGCCATCGAAATGACGAATTTTAATATTTTGCTTCAAGATCGGAAAGAGATAGCAGTCAAACGGGGCCAGGTCAGGTGAATAAGGGGGACAGTGGACCATTTAGAAACCCAGGGTCTTCACTTTGACAGCCAAAACTCTGGACATGTGCGCAGGTGCAATGTCCCGCAACAAAAGGATACCACCGTTCAGCTTTTTTCTGGCCTTTCTTCTTAATTGCCTCTTTCGGCTGGTCTACGAAGCCAGCGTAATACTCTCCGCTTGTACTACAGCCCTGAAGTACATAGTCTACCTACAGAACACTATACTTGTGGTAGGAAATTGATGCCATGACGTTTTTCGTCGATCTCTTGGTGCGTAATTTGTTCGGTTGCGGGGACCCACTGTGGCGCCATTCCTCTGACTGTTCCTTAGTTTCGGGATAATAAATGTGGAGCCATGTTTCATCCTCACTCACTAGTATATCTAAAAAGTCCTTTGTAGCATCAAAAAGGATCAAAAGAGCTCACGATGCCGCAACTCGTGCCTCCTTCTGTTCACTGATCAAACATTTCGGCACCCTCTTCGATGAAAGCTTGCGCATGTCTACGATATTGGCAATAATAAAACCAACACTCTTCCGGGAGTTGTTCAATATCTTGGCTATCTTTTTGGCGGATATTCGTCGATCCTCAAGCAACAGCTTATGGACAGCATCGCTTGTTGCCTGGTCTGTTGAGGTTGTGAGGCGTCCGCTACGGAGCTCATCCTCAACAGCAAAATACACAGCCTTGAAACGAGCAACACAGCTCTTGACAGTGGTTTAGGAAGGACACTTCTCCCCTAGTGTTTGTGATATCTCATTGTGAATATCTTTTGCAGACTTTACATGCAGGAACAATAATTTTATGACGACCGCGATGTGATTGCCTCCCATGAAACTATGCGTACCCATCTCCGCCATGTGATCCAAGGGACGAGGCACTTCCTACAGCGCGTTCTCCTAAGTCACTGCAACTCTGGCTTTGACCAAGCTGTGGAGCGCTTGCCCCTCCCTACTCTTAATCAGCCGCCGAAACTACGACCTCTGACCTTTCTCCCCGGACACTGTCGCCTCTAAAGGTGAAGCTTGTTCCAGGTGGGCATGCAAAGAACCGCATGCCTCAGGCAGCGCTTTAACAAGCTGCTCTTGCCTTCTTAACCAAGGAAAATACGCAGCATACCCACGTCCACACCGATGGTTCAACTAGTCAAGAAATTTCTTCCTGTGCCATTTATGTGCCGTCAACCAGGCATATTTTTTCTTACCGGCTGCAGCGGAAGACATCCTCGATGACAGCTAAGCTTTACGGCATTATAGAAGCAATTTCCTATATACTGTGCCAAACCCCCGACCGGTGGGTTATCATAACCGACTCCAAAGCATCTCTGCATATCCTGTCCAACCTGCTGAAGATAAACAATCATCACCTCGTGTCCCATGAGATCAGCTATCTACATCACTTGGCTACTGCTGCAGGCCACTGCATAGCATTTCAGTGGATACCAGAACATTGCGTCATTTTGGCCAATGAAGAAGCAGATCAAGCGGCCCGGGAAGGCCACTAATATCTAGCATGCACTATGACTTTCCACACAAAATCTCACACGTCACAAATAACTAAAAGATTTGCTTCAGAACATATGCAGCGGATCTGGAGCTTGCCGACACATAATTACCAATTTCTTTACTCAGTCAACTCACATCTCAGATCAAGACTCCCACCAGAATTCCTCGCCACCTGTAAACACTTCACCGACTTCGCCTGAACGCTGGATATAAAAACGGCTTGCGATACCGTTTCAGTCAAAAGAACCGTCCACTTTGTGACAACTGCGGCTCGATCGAATCTGTGGAACATGTCTTGCATGAGTGCCCTGCACATGTGGATGAGCGTGCGTACTATATCGAAAAGTGCATGGGAAAGCTCTCCCCTGTGCCTCTAACAATGGGCGGTGTTTTAGGTCCCTTAGCCTGCCCTAGGCAACAGAGACATGCAAATAACTTTTTTTGCGTATTTAAAAGAAATTCAACATCTCGACTTGCTCTAATTTTTCTCGCAGAACTTTCATAGGCCATTTATCAGACTTTGCTGCTAGACATTTCATATGTTACATCATTTCTCGCCGATGTCGCTAGTAGGCAATTAATGGCCGTATTTTACGTTCTCTCTCTTCTTTTCTTTTTAATAACAATAATAATTGGTTTTTGGGGAAAGGAAATGGCGCATTATCTGTCTCATATATCGTTGGACACCTGAACCGCGCCGTAAGGGAAGGGATAAAGGACGGAGTGAAAGAAGAAAGGAAGAATGAGGTGCCGTAGTGGAGGGCTCCGGAATAATTTCGACCACCTGGGGATCTTTAACGTCCACTGACATCGCACAGCACACGGGCGCCTTAGTGTTTTTCCTCCATAAAAACGCAGCCGCCGCGGTTGGGTTCGAACCTAGGGAACTCCGGATCAGTAGTCAGAGCGTCCTAACCACTGAGCTACCGCGGCGGGTATTAATAATAATAATAATTGGTTTTGGGGGAAAGGAAATGGCGCAGTATATGTCTCATATATCATTGGACCCCTGAACCATGCCGTAAGGGAAGGAGTAAAGGAGGGAGTGAAAGAATAAAGGATGAGAGAGGTGCCGTAGTGGAGGGCTCCAGAATAATTTCAACCACCTGGGGATATTTAACGTGCGCTGACATCGCACACCACACGGGCGCCTTAGCATTTTGCCTCCATAAAAACGCAGCTGCCGCCGCCGGGTTTGAACCCAGGAAGTCTGGATCAGTAGCCGATTTTTCTCTTTAATCTAACATTTCCCGTACTTCTCTCCATCCCGCTTTATCACCCACATTCCCATCCTCACGCAGAGTAGCATGCAAGCGATTTTTACTCATCGGCTAAATTCTCTGCCTTTCCATTAAATGGTTTCTCTCTCTTTCTCTCTCATGACGACCTGTAACTCCACAGACGTTAAACTTGCTTGTGCCTCAGCCATCTGAGGTTCTAGCTGAAACTAAAAATAGTTATAAAAACCGCAATTATCTGACACTTGCGCAGTTACATTACGAGATATCATGCATTTTTATGGCACTAAATTAATCCTTCAATCTGTCATGAAAGAGGGCAAACCCGGGAACTTCTCATCACCCCCGTATTGCCTAAACGGTATCCGACGCACAGCGTAGTCTTTCCAGCTTGCTCCCAGTTGACCTTCCGGAGGTCCTAATCGTAATGACGTCAGCATGTAGCGCGTGCTTGACATCCTGTATGCTGTTCAGCATGCTCGGCAGTCCTAATAAGGCAATGCTGAAGAGCAATGGGGACAACACTGCCCCCTGCGGTGAGCCTCTACTTCCCAGTCGCGTGAACTCCGACTTTACTTCTCCGGCATTGAGCCTAACTCTTCGGTTGGAAAGAACTCCTTTGATATCACTATACGTACTTGCACCACAATTGCAGTCCTGTAAATTTTTAAGCCCGATATCATGTTCGACATTATCGAAGGCACATTTCAATTCTTATGCTAGAATTGCTTTGGTCTGATAGCCTCTATGTTTGACAATGATTTCTTCTTTTAGCTGTAGAAGTACATACTGAATCGAAAGGTTTGGTCCGTACCCGAACATCGTGTTTAGAAACAGGCCACGCGTATATAAATGTCCGTAAACTCTTCTATATATATATCTTTTTTCATGTGATCTGTCCGTACCGCTGATGGAAGTTTATGAAGACCATCTGCAACGCACAAAGCAAGAGTTTAACACGAGACGTTATCGACGGCGGTGATAGCATAACGCTCTCGCGCAGTTTCCAGCGAAGCTGATCTGTTTGAGCCGCCGAGGGCTCGAAACCACGTCGCGGCAATGTTTGTTTTGTCAACTTATTCAACGTCAATGTCAAGGTCGAGGCTTCAGCGATTCGTCGGGTTTTGCAGCTTTCGTTCTGATGTAGATCTTTCGCTCTAAACGCGTAGAGCTGTCAACGAGGAAGTTCTTCCAAACGAAACGGATGTATGATACGAAGGAGCGTTCATTATCAGCGTTCTCAGTTTTTCACGCGGACCTCAAAGATAAAATGGTTCCTGCTTAGAGCAAGCTGCAACCACCAGTTGCGTCAGGAGTACGCAATGCTGCGAAAGCGTTTGGTTACAAGAAACAACACATCGAAGAAGAAGATAATAAGAAGGAGACAACGTGATGCTGAGGATGAGAGTTCTGAAGCTCACCTTGAGTGTAGCAACGTAGGCGACCGGCTCTTGACCCGTACGCGCCTCATGTTTCCTCCCGCTGCCTATTTAAGCCAAGTGGTGCGCTCCGTTGCCATCAGACGCGCTGACTGATTCGAGCGTTTTCACGTCTTCTGTTAGGCGCTTAGAAAGATACAACCCCGATTTAAACCGGCGGCCTGCTTACAAGGTGAGTGTCACAACTTTTTATTCCGATGATGTGCTCACAGAGCTGGGAAGTAAAAGCGCCACTGAGTCAGTCGCTCAGCAGTCGCGAAGCAAGCCTATTTTGAAACACCTTTAACCTTTCGGCGATAGAATATGTTGCAGGATGATTACGATTTGAGGTAAGGAGAGTGCAGTAGGAAATGAAGTTCCTTTGCAATTATTCGCGTTGTCCTGTTCAACAAGAGAATGTCGTAATCACTAAACCACCAGTGCTCTTTTATTTGTTTATTTGTTTAATTTTTTGTACATGCTGCAGCCCTATTGAGCTATTGCAGGGGTGGGTGTAAACAAAACAACGTAGAGAAACAAGGAGCACAACAATGGCGAACAGCAGAGACATTATGAGTAGAGAAAAAAAACATGCAGAAAAGTCAATACTATTCAATAGCTTCTAAAAACAGTTTTAAGGGGAGGGAGAGCGTACAACCAGGTAAAGAATTCCAGCATTCGATAACATGCAGAAAGAAACTTTACTTAAATGTGTTCGTACGGGCAAAATAAGGAGTGATATTTAGGCTGTGGTGACTTCTAGTTTTAGATGGTATAGCTGGGATTAGATAATCATTTGAAGAGGTCCGGCAAGAAGAGTTAGCAATACAATGCAGAAATTTTAAAGACTCAGCCCTTCGTCGAGCTGAGAGCAGTTGCAGGCCCAGTGATGAAAGTGCTGCGTAAGGCGAGAAATCCCGATCAAACCTGTGGTATATAAGCGAACGGCTTTTTTCTGGACTGCCTTGATTTGGTTAATTCCGCGTTGTTTATGCGGGTTCCAGACAGGAGAGGCGTATTCAAGTAGTGGGCGGATTAGCGACTTGTACATTAGTATTTTATTATCTCTAGGAGCAGCTTTTATTGCGCGACGCAGGTATCCTAACTTTTTAAGTGCCTTTGAGGTTATTAAATATACATGTTTGGACCATGATATATTCGGTGTAAAAAGAAGAACAAGGTATTTGCATTGATTCACGCTCTGGATAGGGGTATTGTTTGTTTTGTAAGTAAATACGGGAGGTGCTGTTCTGTTAGTGAAAGTCATAACAACGGTTTTGCGGATGTTAATCGTCATTTGCCATGTGACGCGCCAAGAGCTAAATTCTGAGAATGATTTTTGAAGGTGTAAGTGGTCATCGAGGCATGTAATTTTGTAATATAGCACGCAGTCATCAGCAAACAGACGTAGTTTAGAGGTGATATCACAAGCTAAGTCGTTAGTAAAAATCAAGAAAAACAAGGGACCTAATACAGAACCACGTGGAACTCCTGAGGGCACGTCTGCTATTCTAGAATTACTTCCGCTGAAAGACACAAATTGAGAACGATTAGAAAGAAAATTTGAAATCCTGTTGAGAAGGCAGGGGATGTTCAGGATGGCGTTAACATTATACATTAGTTTCGAGTGGATCACTGTATCGAACGCCTTTGAAAAATCAATGAATATAGCGTCTATTTGATTGCCCGCATCCAGGTTATTGCAAATATCATGAGCGAATTCATTAAGCTGTGCCAAAGTGCTGAAACCGCGTCTGAAGCCATGCTGAGCATTCGTTAATAAATGATGTGATTTCAAGTATTCCATAATGTGTTTGTAGATGATGTGCTCTAAAATTTTACATGCAAGAGAGGTTAGAGAGATTGGTCTATAATTGGATATTGTTTGCTTGTCACCGCTCTTGAATAAAGGGACAACTTGAGCCATTTTCCAGGATGAAGGAACTGTACAGGAAGCTAGAGACACGCGAAATATTACAACAAGGTACCGACATGTCCATAATGAGTAGCGTACAAAAAGCAAGTTCGAGATGCCATCAGGTCCAGCAGACTTCTTCGTGTAAAGTTTCAATGTTAGGTTCATAGAATGGCATAGTTTTTACAACATGTGAAGGACAAAATTTTACAACACCCAAACAAATATATGCGCAATTGAAGGTTCAATTTAAACAATTTTCTCGGCATCGGTATATTTGTCTCAGAAATATTAGAAAAATAATTTTCAAATCTACTTGTGTAAATATCCTTCGACTTCTTAAGGTTAAGTAATCGCGGAGTTTTCCGTGGTTGTTAATGATTATGATCTCCGGTTCTTCCTTCAATGAATTCTCGGGCGCTTGGAATCTCAATCTGATGTGATGACTGCCGGAACAGAAGTTCACCTTCGATCATATGCACGTTCTAAATTTCAATATAGGCTTCTTCTAATTACCCACCGTGGTGGCTCAGTAGTTAGGGCGCTCGGCTACTGGTATGGAGTACCCTGGTTCGAACCCGACCGGGGCAGCGGCGTTTCGATGAAGGTGAAACGCATAGGCGCCCCTATGCTTTGCGATGTCAGTGCACCTTAAAGATCCACAGGTGGTCGAAATTATTCCGGAGCCCTTCACTACGGCACTTCTTTCTTCCTTCCTTCTTTTACTTCTGCTTTATCCCTTCCGTTACGGCGCGGTTCAGGTGTCCGCCGAGATGTGATAGATACTGCGCCATTTCCTTTCCCCAAAAGCCATTTTTTATATTTTTTTGCTGCTAATTAGCGCTCTGCATCACTAGATGCTTAGCTCTGCTTATGAGCTCTACTCTACGTTCCTTGATGTTCAGCAGAGTTTGAAAGCTCTGAGAAAGTTGCGCAGGAGGTGTCTCTGCGACAGTAATGGTGACTAGACATTTTTTCCGGTTATTGCCCTGCGTTAGCCACAGCGGGGCTGACGGATACAGAAGACAGTGCCTTAGCAAGAAAACAATACAAAAAACTAAGAGGCAGTAAATGGGCTGCTGCGCAGTAGAAAATATTTCAACACATGTTGAAATAGCAGTCTCTTCGCTTGCTGCATAGCACGATAGCCAAGATGACCTGGATAACAGGTCACGAAAGAACAGTTTAATAATCTATGGCCTCCCGGATGCAGGGGAAGAAATATGCACAGAATCAGAGGAAGCAGTCGTTTCATTTCTTTTTGAGAAACTAAACATTTCGGTTAGTAAGCAGTTTATCGAAAGAGCGCACCGACTAGGACTGCACAAATCAGAAGGTACGGCCGTTGATTGTGAAATTCTGCTCATTTAAGGACAAACACGGAGTGCTTGATGATGCTCGTAAACTAAAAATACAGAATTTTCTATCACCCAAGATTACTCAAAAAAGTAAGAATTGCTCAAAAAATGTTATTTCAGTTAGCACGCGACCGTAGTGGCTCATTTAAATTGCGCTTTAACACGCTGACTAAGTCAAATGAAGTTCATTTATGGCAGTATGTATGATAAAGTAACCAGTATGGGCCAAAAGCCACCACGGAATGCCCTAGTGAAAAGATTGCAGTCAGCAAATGACTTGAATCTCATTGTCATCAATTGCCATAGTCTTAAAAACAAAAAGGATGAATTTGCTTCACTCTTAGATTTGGTTAACCCACACGTAGTTATGGGTACTGAATTCTGGTTAGACAGCACTATAAGCGACCGCGAGATATTTTCATCGAATTACGCCGTTTATTGAAGGGACCGTAACGCACACGGCGGCGGTGTTTTTGTCTTTGTAGAGAGCTGTTTGAGCAGCATACATATGAATGTCTAAAGCAAGTCATGTGAGGCAGTCTGGTTCAAGGTTGTTCTAAGCAATGGTACCTCGATGGCATTTGGGCTTTACAGGCCACGCCACCTGGTTCCAACACTCTCCAACCCTTATTCCAGTTAAGCGTCATATTATTATCCTTAAATGCAACGTGTATTGTTCTCGGCGGAGATTTCAACTTACCGAACATAGATTGGCTCTGTCTTCAGCCGACAATCAACATTCGTTCGCCTGTTTACTCTGCCTTTCTTGTAATGATCAACGCGCATTCCCTGTTTCTATTTGTAGAAGGTCCTACGAGAATAACCTCAACTGGTGCAACTCTTTTGGATTTATTGTTTTGCTCCGACCACACGCTCATTGCTTCTGTAGATTTATTACCCGGTATAAGTGACCATGAAGTTGTTGTTGCAAGCCTTCCTTGCATTGCAAGCCGTCGCCGCTCTCCGCCAACGCGACTCGTATTCCACTGTGAACGAGCAGATTACGCTTCACTATCTAGAGAATTAGACGCATTCCAGCGCGATTTTAGACAACGCACGTGTTTCCTTGATGTAAACACGGCGTGGCATCTACTGAAACCAAACTTTTATCACTAACAAAGTCGTTGGTACCGTCTCGTGCTATCTCTTCCAGACGCCGTACCGATAAGGCTTGAATGAACAGGAACGTGCGGGCATTGATAAACAGGAGACACCGCTTGTACCGCCTGTACTGCAAATCGCCGAAACCTGAGCTGCGTGGCAAGATGAAAGAACTCAATAAAGAGATAGCAAATGAGATGTTCAAGTCAGAAAGTACCTATCTGGGCGTTCTGGGTGAAATATAAAGACCAACCCGAAAGAAGTGTGGATGTACGTTAGAAGCAAGCATGGAGCAAAGGATGCTATTCCGGATATTATCATCATCATCATCAGCCCTACTACACCCACTGCAGGGCAAAGGCCTCTCCCATGTCTCTCCAATTAACCCTATCCTTTGCCAGCTGCATCCACCCTTTGCCTGCAAACTTCTTAATCTCATCCGCCCATCTAACCTTCTGCCGCCCCCTGCTACGCTTACTTTCTCTTGGAACCCACTCCGTTACCCTTAAAGACCAGCGGTTATCTTGCCTTCGCATTACATGCCCTGCCTAAGCCCATTTCTTTCTCTTGATTTCGACTAGGATGTCATTAACCCGTGTTTGTTCCCTCACCCACTCTGCACGCTTCCGATCTCTTAACGTTACACCTATCATTTTTCTTTCCATGGCTCGCTGCGTTGTCCTTAACTTAAGCTGAACTCTTTTCGTTAGCCTCCACGTTTCTGCCCCGTAGGTGAGTACCGGTAAGATTATGCTGTTGTACACTTTCCTCTTGAGGGAAATTGGTAAACTGCCACTCATGATCTGCGAGAATTTGCCATATGCGCTCCACCCCATTCTTATCCTTCTAGTTATCTCCCTCTCATGATCCGGATCAGCTGTCACTACCTGCCCTAAGTAGACGTATTCCGGCACAATTTCTAGGCTCTCGCTGCCAATTGTGAACTGTTGTTCTCTTGCTAGGCTGTTGAACATTACCTTGGTTTTCTGCATGTTAATTTTTAGACCCATCGATCTGCTCTGCCTGTCTAACTCGTGGATCATGATCGTTGATCAAAATCCGGATATTATAGATGACAATAATTATGCAGAAGTCCTGAATTGAAAAGCTGAACAGTTTAATAGCTATTTCGAATCTGCGTACTTACAGTGCAATCCCCAGGCTAGTGGCATACAAACTCTGCAGAATTTTCCACAAATGAACGAAATATCCTCTTCAGAACAGGGCATAACATCACTACTACAAAAAATGAACGAGAACTCTGCACGCGGTCCAGATCGTACTTCAAATTACATGATAAAAAACTGTGCCGCGTCAATTGTCCCATTCCTGATGACTCTATTTTACAGATATCATTCCATATCGGTGCCTTAGCAGATGATTGGAAAACTGCAAATGTGGTTCCTGTTTTGAAAAGTGTTGACAAAACAAAATCCAGGAACTATAGACCAGTGTCCCTTACCAGTGTTTCATGCAAAGCACTAGAACACATTATTTGCTCCAACTGGATGGCTGATCTCCAAGAAAAAAAATTTTCTGCCCAACACAACATGGTTTCAGAAGGGAACTTTTCTGCGACACCCAATTAATTGAGATTTCTCATGACATAGCTCTATAAATTAATGATGGTAAGCAGGCTGATTGTATCTTTTCAGATTTCCAGAAGGCCTTTGACTGCAGCACATAATTGGTAATGGTGAAACTGTCTGCGCTGTATCTTCCCGCTGATCTTTTACGTTGGATTGAGGCCTATCTAACTGACCAAAAACAGTGTGTAGTGCTTAACGGAACGAGTTCATTGCAAAAAACAGTCCTCACAGGGGTCCCCCAAGAATCTGTCTTAGGGCCCCTTCTTTTTTTGATATTTATTATTCATATTTGTGAACATTTATCGTGTCGTATCAGATTGTATGCTGATGATTGTTGTCTTTACGGTTAAATTATTGGCTCACATAATAGCGAACAATTAAAAAGTGACCTAAATCTATATTACTGCGACGCAAAATGTGGAAAATGACACTGAATCTTACCAAATGCAAATTTGTCCAGTTTACTAAAAAACATCATATTCTGCATAGTACATATTCGCCAGAAGGGGAAAATCTGTAGATAGAATCAAGTTATGAGGTTATGGGTACGTAGGTGTTTTGTTACAAAATGCCTTCTCCTGGAATGAACATATAGACTACATTGCAGCTGAAGCTGGCCCTGTCCTTAACTTCTTAAAACGGAATTTCAAGCAAGCCCCTGCTAGAATAAAAGAAACACTTTACTTTTCGCCGCCGCGGTGGCTGAGTGGTTACGGCGCTCGGCTGCTGGCCCGAAAGACGCGGGTTCGATCCCGGCTGCGGCGGTCGAATTTCGATGGAGGCGAAATTCTAGAGGCCTGTGCACTGTGCGATGTCAGTGCACGGTAAAGAACCCCAGCTGGTCGAAATTTCCGGAGCCCTTCACTACGGCGTCCCTCATAGCCTGAGCCGCTTTTGGACGTTAAACCCCCATAAACCATAAACCCATAAACCAAACTTTACTTTCCAAACGTGCGCACAATATTGGAATACGAATGCTCCGTATGGGATCCTGCCACAAAAATATGTATTTCCTACTTAGAGCGCATACAAAAGCGTGCAGCGCGACTTGTCTCCTCAAATTTTAATTTCACCCTAAGCTCATCTGACATAATAATCAATCTGGGCTGTTCCCTCCTGCAAGAAACAAGGAAATACATCCGCCTAAAGCTATTCCATAAAATTTATTTAAGTGCAAAGGGCATAAGGAAAGAAACATATATACTTGATCCTACCTACAGATTCGCCAGAATAGATCACTCATTAAAAGTTCGTGAATACAAGTGTCGAATCAACATTTTCAAATATGCGTTTTTCCCAAATACAGTTCATTATTGCAATGGTTTGCCGGAGCATATTGTGTCTGTGCCGACCTCTAGCAATCATGGTGCTCTTGCCGAATTTTTGTTTACTTAGTGTGTAAAATTTTCTTCGTACGCTTTGTATACACAACTGTAGTTTTTGTATCCAGTTCTTCTATATAGGTTGTTTTGAACATTTTTTTCTTGTTTGAATACGTTGTGTATCTTGCGTTATCTTTGGAACATAGCGTTACACTTATTTTTGCTCAATTGTGCTACCTGCACCTTTTTTCTCTGTCCCCCCACCCCCTACAAAAATGCCCGTTTCAGGGCGCTGTATGTATCTGAATAAATAAATAAATAAATAAATAAATAAATAAATAAATAAATAAATAAATAAACACTGTTTGTTCTTGGAGCTAACACTGAACGTATTTAAATGGTGCGTAACTTGTTTCCCCGCTTAAATACTGAAGAAACCATTACAGCAGACTAAGCTAAATGGCACAATAACAAAGCAAACTTATTGACCAAATTCGCAACCGTGTGCGCGTTTGCGGAATATTTGCTTTCTTGCATAAGCTCCCCGGTGGCTTAAGGACTGTGGCATTTGGCTGCCAAGCACCAGGCCAATGTACCAAATCCCCAACACGGAAACCGCCTTTCGACGGTGGTGAAGGGGCAAAGCCTCCACGTGCTGCGCGAAGTCAGCTCACGTTGAATATCTGCAAGGGGTTGATATTAGTAGGGAGCCCCCGTCTGCGGCATGCCCCAAAACACTGTGTGACTCTGGGAATATTTTACCGTGACTTAAGTGGCTGCGCTTGCTTGCTTCCCTGGTATGCCCGTGAGATACATCATCACAAATCAGGTGAATGCAGAAGATTTACTTGTAATTTCGAGGCGCGTATATCAAAGCCTGTTTTAGTCATCTGAGCGAAAACTGGTTGAAAAGACGGAACAACAAGCAAGCAAGGAGTTTAGGTGGAACGGAGCTCCCATTTTGCAGTGTTAAAACACGAGCTGCCGGACGAGTCATGGGGGTCATTTTCACTGTTCTCGCCATTTTTGCACTTTCCTTTTCTTCGGCAGGCACCCCCAAAATATGTTCGGCATGTTTCCCTGTATACTTTTCCTGGCCGCATTCGCCTACGCAATGGGCACCGCGCCGCCGTCCTTTGGTGTACTTCGGATGCTTATCAACAAGTGTAAGTTGTTTCTGACTCGGGAGTTCAGGAGATCTGAAAGAGCGGAGAACTGCCGGTATCGCTAGAACAGTGTTTGTCTAAAGCCAGCTACAAGGAACGTATCCACGTTAAAATTAGAACTTTGCTTTATGTCTGACATAATTTTTTTATTTATTTTTTTATTTATTTATAGATACTGATATTTAGTACTGATCATAGCAGGATGGGAAAAAAATTATACAAGCATATCAACACTCAATTTCATAACATTTGCAGGCACTTTTCAAACATCAATAAAGAATTATGATTAACAGTCTCTCTACTAAGTTTATTCCATTCAGTAATTGTCCTCGGAAAAAAAAAGAATATTTAAAGCAAATATTTCGTGCGTTCAAAGAGGTTATTGTTAGTGCATGAGCTGGAAGAAAAACTTTATTCGACAAACACGATTACGCTCAACAACTGGGGGTAAACCACTTCGCCTCAGGAGCTCACTTACAGATGCACGGCCATATGAGTTAAAAATAAATCTAACTACTTTATGATGTATTCGCTCTGATTTCTGATAAGTTACCGTGAAAGGGTCCCAGATGATTACAGCATATTCTAGTAACGGACGAATGAGGGAATTGTATGCCAAAGATGAACACTATGTGGGGATGACTTTAACGCTTATATAGTGGTTATATCAGTGTCTCTAACAACAGATGAGACCACAGAGCTGGCCTAGTCGTTTGAGCATCCGCCTCGCACGCTGTAGGTGCGGAGCACGATCCCCAGTGCCACCTGGTACGCACCGGTGATGCTGTCAGTGCAGGCATTCTCCTGACTAGTACTCGGCTTCTTTACGTTGAAACACTTTGGTATTGGGTCTTTGACCCCACCTTGGGTAGACGAAAAACCTTGTGTCATGGTACTCTCCGGCCACAGATGTCCTTGTGCGATAAAAAATCATATTATCATCTACCAACGGATAGGAATGTGACAAATACGCGGTATATTGTGTTTACTTTGAAAAAGAGGGAAAGGATTGTACATTTCTTCAAGTAGAAAACGCATCCTGGGCGATGCTGGTGACCCTTCCCTTCCTCTGCATGGTATTCCGAGGAAGGCCTGGACGAGAACAGTCGTGGTAGGCCGGAAGGGAGAGAGTTCAGGAGGGGGACGTCTAGGGCGAGCGAGAGGAAAGCGGATTCCCTCACAACTTCTTCTTTTCCCTGCCAACAACGGCTTGCTGCAGTCTAGATATTTTTACAATGAATGTAGCATCTAGATGGCAGCTGAAAGATTTTCGTACATCGTACTCAAGATTAAAGAGTCTATTAAAGCAGACGGCCAAAAAGGGACGTTCATTCATATGGTGGATCGCTAAGAACGCACTGACACCAACGACGCTTACGTGAAGCCCATTTCATCTCACTCAAATACCTTCCATGGTAAGACGCTGAAAGAACGGCAGCAAAACGGTATTTTGGGGGTGTTGAAGTAATTTGCTGATTTTTCCATCGCAAAGAACAATATTTGACAAAATGCAATTAAACACACTGGCACATATTTCTGTTTCTTCTAGGAAGGTTCAACTGTATATAATTTCATTTTGACCACACACACTCAGCCTCCAAAAACGCTAGACAGCTTCAGCTACACTGACTGGCGTTCTTTGGAAGACGCCGATAAAACCCGCGAAGCTTCAACGTGCACAGCCCGTGATTCGACTTAAGTAGCGCTCATGTAATCGAAAGGACTTTATTGAACTTGCAAAGACCAAACACAATTTACAAGGAGCGCCATAAAAAAAGAAGCCGTGCCTTAATGCAGACGCGTTGCAATGTCGAATGGGTCCATTTCTTTCGCTATTAGTCGATGGACAAGAGGTGGTACCTCATTCTCTAGGTAGTATATGCAAGAAAAGCAGAGGTTGCCATGACTTGTGGAAAGTTGGTAGTGCATGCACGGCGTTCCTTTGTTTGCGATGCCAATATTTCGGGTGAATATGTCGGTGCCCATCTCATCTGTGACGCACAGATAAGAGTGCAGGAAATACTGTTTTACATACAGTGCTGACGATATCTTTCCCTCGAATTTCGTCGTCAAGAGACGGTCACGATTGACTTTTCTCTATCACTGACACAGCCTCTTCAGCTTGACGAAATATAAAAATACATATAAAGCTATCCTGCCTAGAAGCCAGCGAAGCCTGTCACAGACAGCGTTCATGTTCTCCTTAGGTAGTATCGAAGGAAAAAAAAATATTTTCTGTGTTTTCGTTCTTGCAGTTGAGTTTAAGCCCCAGCACTGCGGTGATATCCTGCGAGCCGGAGGCGCCACGAGTGGAGTGTACACCTTGTTCCATGACGCAGCTGGGCCCTGGGGACAGAGAGTGTACTGCGACATGGACACAGACGGCGGAGGCTGGACGGTGAGGATAGCCGTTATGAGAGAGTTATTCGCAATGTCGCTCTCCACCGGCATACCGTTTCTTCGCGCTTGCTGCAGCTGTCGCTATGTCAGCCAGACTTGTGCTCAGGTGCTAGTGTGGTATTTTACCTGAACCTAAGGCTGCAAATACCACGCATTAGCGGCCGATTGAGACTTTCCAAAATTTTTGCACAACAGCTGGGCCACTCCTGCTTATGTTAGAAAACAAAGTTTTAGCTTAATATAAGGAGAAATTTATTTCATTTTCTGCTGTAGGAATTGCGGTTCATAACACATATTGTTGGTTCTAGTGAACTGAGCAAAAAGTGCTTGCATAAAAAAACATTTTTTCGACTTGTGGCAAGAAGACTCCGGAGAACGAAGACTGAGCACGAACTCTGACGTTATCTAATGCAGAAGTCCTCCTTCGATCAATTGGTGCACATGTAACATGAGTTTGATTGGGACGGGATTATGACGGTGAGTTGTCAGGCCCAGTTTCTGCACGAATTTGGCACGGACAGTGGGGCAGGTAGTCCGACAGCTCAGAAGGATATTGTGTATTAGGCAGTTCCGGCAGTTCCAGCGTGCAGACAGTGTCTGATTATGGACCTCCAAACCACAGTGCCAACATAATAGGGGAAATTCACCGCGGGAACTGTAGATTGCTCCCAAGGCTGTGGGCTGCTCACGAAATTTGGAAAATCTCACATCGTTGCAGGAACAAATATTATCAGGCAGAGAACAAAAATGCCTAATGAGAAGCAATTTTGCAATATTCAAGAGTCAGGAGGCACAGCTATGCGACTCACCATCGCAGCGTTGCTAAATTCCATCTAATCCGAACATTTCCAGAGCAAATATGTTAGGAAATAAAGCGTAGAAGAACTGAAAACTGGGCGAGTTAGTGCTTACTGAAGAAGTAAAAAACAGCGCAGCGACGACAGAAAAGAACGAAGAAAGCGCTTGTGTCACGGATCTCCCCGGAAAACACTCGGACCGAAAGAGTGGACTAGGCGAGAGGTGCACCCACACAGACGCACATTTATTACACCCTACGTGACACACACACTAGCACACGAAACTGACCAAACTAACACAAAACGCAAAGACTATAAATACACACGACCCGGCAACACTGCTGCGGCTTTGTATGGGTCCAGTAGGCGGCGTCGAGGCGGCGTTCGACGTGCTTGGGCTGGCGTCGCTGGAGGCGCCGGTGGCTGCGTCGCATAAGCTCCCGGTCCAAGTGCCCGTGTAGATGATGCCGGTGTTGGCGTTGGGGGCACAACGCGGATGGGTGAAAACAGCGCTGGATACACCCCTGGCCGTAAAAGGTAGTAGCGTCATCTGTTAACTCGCCGGAACGGACTCAGGAACGGCAGGAACTCCACGTTGCGAAGCCGTAGAACGCGAGCTGACCGGACCAGTAGCCGGCGTTGCTCTCTTCCAGTCGAAGCGTCCGTGACCCGCCGGAGCCTCCGTTTCTCTGTTCTCCCCCCCCCCCCCCTGCCTCGCTCTCTCTCGCCCTTTTATGGCTTCGGCGTTAGTCCACGTAAGCCTTGTCGTAGTTTTCTCTTCTCCACCAGTCATCTCGCTCCACCTCACCGAATGCTTCTCCACCAATCATGTCTCTCCACCTCACCGAATGCTTCTTCTCCATCTTCATTAGTCTTCGGTTAATCCATGTCGTCTTCTTCACACCTCTTTCCTTCATAATTTTATTTTAGACTCCCTATTATATGTGACAAGGGCCCCTCTCTCAAGAGTTTTTCCATGAAAAACTGTTCACATTATACTCATCTTCAAGCCATCCAGCCAACCGACTATCTTCTATGGCGATTCCGGACCCAGCACACAACACACTGCAGATGTCCTGCACACACCAAAAGCACACCACTTACAGAGCACACCAAACTGCAATTTCGGAACACTAACACACCACTGCCGTTGTCCGTACGGTGTCCTTAATAAACATGGTGATTCCCACAACACGCTCCCTGGTATAATAACATAACAATAGCAACCACAACAACAACAATGATAGATCCCAGAAATACCTAGAGCTGTTTAGTTAGCTCTATTTGTATACATGTCTAATTTTTAACATATGACCTCCGTTTTGCCTGGCCCATTCGAAAACATCTCCCCCTTGATTTGGAGTAGACCTGTGATCGTCTGTCTTCATTTACGTTCGGCTTCATTAGTACCTCATCCCCTCCTGCATTTTTGTTCCGACTGCACGTGGGCACCTAGGCAGGCAACATACCCTGTCTCCTTGGCCACTACCGAGCATGCTACCTTGGGGGCGTACTGTGCGGCACCCCTTTCTTCGTACTTCAACGTGTTTACATGGAAAACCTTCTTAGTGTCACCTATAAATAATTCATAATCCATGTCCTTTTTCTTCCGCGTCACAAGGTACGTATCCTTCCATTGCATCAGTAAATTATTATGATCCGTGGGCAGCAGGTTGAGAACCCTATCGGCCGGATTCAGAAACTTGTGAATGGCTTTCTTTTCATAATATCAATTATAGCGTACGCGCGCCCTTTCCAAGCCTTGATGTGCCAGCCTGCATGTTTCCTTCAACCTGTGCCAAACTCAAGAACGTACGTGTATGTTGTCTTGAGATTTGATGCAATTTTTTTATTAGCCCACAGCTCCTTGAGTATTGTCAGTGGACTTCTAACGGTTCTCCCATATAACATCTCGAAAGGCGAAAAACCAATTCTCGTTTGCGGTAGTTCGCGGTAAGCGATTAAAAGAGCAGGGAGATATCTATCCCAATCAGTAGGTCTCTCCTGGCACATTTTCTTGAAGGAGTTTACAAGCACATTACACATTGGATGGTAAGGCGTCGTCAGTAACAGCCTTACTGACAAAAGGCGCTTAACCTCCTTCATTAATTCTGACGTGAAGTTCAATCCCCGGTCACTCAAAATTTTCCTCGGGAATCCAAAACGCGAGAACATCTTCACAAGGCCCTCCGCCACTTGGATATTGTCAGTAGTCCTCAATGGAATAGCGTCAGGATAACGAGTGGTCATGTCAATCAGAGTAAGCACATATCTATGGCCTTTGACGGATACTGGAGAGATTGGCCCACAATGTCAATAGCCACTCGTTGGAACAGCACGTCGACGGCTGGCATCTTGCTCAGACGTACGGGACCAAGTCTTCCCTCATATCTTTCGGTAACACCAGCTGTTGGACCCGCCTTCTTGAGCTAAATAAGCATTCCCTGTACAGAAGACCATTTACCAATTGATATTCGAATGACGCACGACTCTTGATTCTTTTCACTTTTTCACCGACTCTTTCGAAGCAAGCCTTCAAGCTAGCGTCTTCTCTTTGCATAATTGCAATTTCGCCCGGTGTTACGCTCAGGCACATAGTAACAGGAGCAGAGAACGGACGCTGCGTTGCTTGGGTTGTCGCTTGAGCTCTTGTCTCCACTGCCGACGAAAAACTGACTGCACCCGTCTGAGCTGTCGCGGGCCTTTCCTCCTCTGGGTGTTCTTCAACGTCGAGCATCCTCCACTCGGAATCGGGGTCCTGGACACATTTTGCACCAGTAATGTTTTCCAAGATGAGATCGGAGATGGGTTGCTCTACTATTTGGCCACTGCTTGTCCAGTATAATATGGCGTGGACAATGTAATCCTGGCTTCGGGAAGGTACCTTATTGTGCTATCTACAAAACTGACGGCCGACGCTTCCCCTGTAAGATCGCCGTCGTTCACCAGGCTTCTCCGAACAAAAACTGTGTTGGCTCTGCTGCCCCTAAGAACCAATATAGGACGGTCCCCTATTTTTCCAACCACCAGCGGCATTGCTGCTTTCGACTTGGGTGTTTCATTCACCGCTCCATTTCCCAGCTGCGTTTGATCTTCTTTTAGCTGTGGAACTTCAGGAGGAGTGACAAGCTCTGCCTTACTGGCGCCTTAGTTGGAGCACCATATTCTCTTGGTTTTGTCGCATCTGTTTCTAGGACGTTTCCTCCTTTGCCTTACTCAAATTTCTCAGCCCTTGAGCCTCGAGGAATTGGTCTGCAGTGCCGGCGAACTCTTCCAATGAACACAACTTTCTTTCAGGAATAGCGCTAGGTTTAAGCTGCATCACGCTAAAAATTGCTCTGTGACCCGCTTGTGACGCACCCCTTCAAAGCTCTTTTCTGTGCTTCACATATCAAGCCATCTATAAAAATAGTTGGTAAGCCTGTAGGAAAACTGCTTAGCGGTTTCAGAATCCTCAGGTTTCGCGGTGCAAAATCCCTGACGAAAACCGTCTGCCGTAAGCCTGAATCTTTGAAGGAGTGCCTTTTTGACTTTCTCGTAGTCCATGGAATCGGTGGCAGGCATCCTCCCAAACATATTCAGCGCCTCTCCAATTAAAGACATGCTCAATGCCGTGGCCCATTCACTATGCTCCCAGCTTTGTCCCAGAGCTATCCACTCGAATCGTTGCAGATATGCGTCCAAATCATCTCTCTTGTCATCAAAAGGAGCCATCAGCTTTCTTGAACCAACTCTAGCCGGTCTAGGAGATTCTGTACCTGATAAGAAACGCTGATCACTGTCCGTTATCTCCTGATATCCTTCCGCGACATGCGCCTGTTTCCACAAAATAACTCCTTCTCCCGTTTTATCCTTCTTTTCTCCTGTTATGCCTCGCGAGCTCTTCTAGCTTCTCGCTCTGCTGCCTCGCGAGCTTTTCTCGCTCTTCTGCCTCGCGAGCGTCTGCGCGTGCTTGCGCCCTTTCCTTTCTCTGCCTATCTGCCTCCTCTTTCTGCCTCTTTCCCTCCTCCTCATAGAGACGAATTGCATCTTCCTTGCTTAACCCTAGCTTGAGCGCCAGTTGTAACGTTTTTGCCAAATCCATACTTTCTTCCGTCGAGAGATCCGAAAAATTCGAGACAAAGCAAAAAGAAAAACGAAATGAATCCCGGCACAGGCTCGCCACTTATCTTTGTAACGGATCTCTCCGGAGAACACTCGTACCGAAAGAATGGACTAGGCGACAGGTGTACACACACAGACGCACATTTAATACACTCTAGGTGACACACACACTAGCACACAAAACTGACAAAACTAACACAAAACACAGACTATAAATACACACGACCCGAGAACACTGCTACCAGCGTCTACTACTGGCGTTCTACTATTAGCGGTTGGCGTTCGTGCTCACGGTTGGTTCGGTGCGGCTGCGTCGTTGTATGGGTCCAGTAGGCGACGTCGAGACGGCGTTCGACGTGCTTGGGCTGGCGTCGCTGGAGGCGTCGGTGGCTGCGTCGCATAAGCCCCCGGTCCAAGCGCCCGTGAAGGTGGTGCCGGTGTTGTTGGCGTTGGGGGCACAACGCGGATGGGTGGAAACATCGCTGGATACACCCCTGGCCGTAACAGGTGGTAGCGTCATCAGTTAACTCGCCGGAACGGGCTCAGGAACGGGCCCTGACCTGCCGGATCTTCCGCTTTTCTGTTCTTACCCCACGTGCCTCGCTCTCCCTCGCCCTTTTATAGCCTTGGTGTTAGTACACGTAAGCCTTGTTGTCGTCTTCTCCTTCTTCTCTTCTCCACCAATCATCTCTCTCCACCTCACCGAATGCTTCTTCTTCATCCTTTTTAGTCTTCGGTTAATCCACGTCGTTTTCTTCCCACCTCTTTCCTTCGTAATTTTATTTTAGAATCCCTATTATATGGAACAGCTTGTCCGTCTCCTTTTTTCGTTTTTGTCCGTCGTCGCTGCGCTGTTTCTTACTTCTTAAAAAAGCGTGATACGCACTTTTATGTGCAGTATGCAGCTAATAATGAACCCCCCTCTTGTTTCTCAGGTAATCCAGAGAAGAGGGCAGTATGGAAACAACGCGTACAACTTTTACAGGAACTGGACCGAGTATGCTCGAGGTTTCGGCGATCCGGCTCAAGAATACTGGATCGGTAACGTCACTTCGTAAATCTGGCTTAGCAGCATGGATAAAAACTGGAAACAAGTTGTTAGCCACCGATGCTCTAGTGTAGTCATGAAATGAGCCTTTTTGGAACAAAGCATCGAGCCGCGTCAGAATTCTCTGATGAGCAATTGAGTGGCAGGGGCAGCCGAGGTGCTGCTGCTTCTGATGATCATTGACGTGGACGAGCGGAACCGGAAAGCCTGCAAAACCTCTGAATAACTCTTTGCCTTGATAATAGCTTTTATTTATTATAGACAAAATTATCGCTGAAAATGGGCGCTAATATAGGCCTAGCAATGTGTCCGCAACCAGTTGATTATGATTCACGTCTACTGCCTGCAAAACATCTAAATAACGCTGAATTTTTTGCCTTGATAATAGCTTTTATTTATTGGAGACAAAATTATCGCTGAAAATGGGCGCAAATATAGGACTAGCATTTTCTCCGCAACCAGTTGATTATGATTCACGTCTACTTTTGGTATCGGCTGCCTGAGCCGATCAATTTATTTTCAGTTCATGCTCTGCAGGCAATTTTCAATGTCCACCGTGATGGAAGAAACTCGCTTTTGAAATTATGCAAAGCGCTCTTAGAATACAACCCAGAGGTTTAGCTTTAACCTAGTTTACCTGTAGCCTATTTTCCTTGTGTTGAATTGCCGCCGCTTCGCGAATCCGCCGCCAGTTGAGTATAAAGGATGTGCACTCAGGTATGTGCCAACAAAATAACGAAACAAGGCACCGAATTTAATTTTCTTGGAGCTGGGCTCACATTATTAAAAGGCTGTGTCTCTGCTGCCCAACTAGAGAAGTCGAAAGGTAAGAATACGGAGGGTTAAACCAGGCAATACAGACATACGGAGAACTTTATTCATGTGTCTAATAATATTGAAGGGGCACAATCTCGGAGCTTTCAGTTCAGTATTTTAATGAAGAAAAAAAAGTGGCAGATTTGACGTCACGGTCAGCGCAATTGGGAAAAAAGGTTATGTAGAAAACCATTCCTTATTGGCAATAAGGCACAGAAAAGATGAAAGACAACTTTAAAAATTCCGCGATGATATATTCGGCACAAATGAATGTATACGTGGCTAAATAGTTATTTCGGTCACGACGCATAAAACTCGGTCGGGAAGAGAAGCAGAAATATTGAGTAATCTTGGGGTGCAAAAGTCGTGCTTTACGAAAAGTGGTGGCTCTGTTTATCTTGCAGACAGTCATAACAAGGCCACGGCCTCTGATTTAGGTTACTATAGTGCCAGAAAGAAAAGGTGAAAAGAGGGGCCCAATACGAGGTCATCCGGATTAGCATACTGCAATACTGTTTCATTACCTTCTCAACCTATTGAAACATAAGCAGGGGCAAACTAGCGACAATTTTTCTTTGTGACCAGTTATTGTGACACCTGGCTGACGCCAATTCAGTATTAGCAACACAGTTATACCCCATACATTATGAGGGGGAAGACCCCAGTATATTTGGGTAAAACGATCATGCTAAGCCACAAGTGCTTTTTCGCTGCCACGGTGGCTCACTGGCTATGGCGCACCGCTGCTGACCCGAAAGACGCGGGTTCGATCCCAGGTCGGGGGTAAAATTTGTATGGCGGTGAAATTCTAGAGGCCTGTGTACAGTGCGATGTCAGTGCACGTTAAAAAACACCAGGTGATCGAAATCTCCGCAGCCCTCCACTATGGCGTCCCTCATAGCCTGAGTCGCATTGAGACGTTAAATTTCCCCAAAAAAGTTTTTTCCGTTACAATATAGTGCTTTTGTCAAGATGGCATTGGAGTACTTAACCACAACTGCCGGCATTATTACTTAGATGTTAATTTGCTTGTTTTGTGAATCGTTTCCACTTTTGATTATTACGTGCCGATAGAATGTCGCTGGTAGAGCAACTGCTCCGGTGAAGCAATGGTCTCCGGTTCGTATCCCGGACCACGACGAAGTTTTCTTAAACTGCGATGTTTGTGAGAAAAATGCACATCTTTCTTTTCTAGCCGTATGGCTGCGCTTGGCTGGATGCCATTGAGTAATTATTCCTTATTACATGCAAATAGAGTGAATGGCCCTGCATATAGATGCTCCCAGTTCACTGCAGCGACCTGACTTAGTTACACCAATTTTGTGCGCAATTTAATCGACTGGCTTTTTGGGTGTGGGTGCAGGAAATCGCGCTCTGCACGCTCTTACATCCGGGGAAGAAACCATGACTCTCCGTGTGGTGCTGATTAATAGCACAAAAGACAGCCAAGCAGTGGATTACGAGAGTGTCGGCGTTGGCAGCGAGGAAGAACTGTTTAAAATGAAACTTGGCGAATTTCTCGGTCCAACAGGTAAGATAGTTTCTGCTGTGTAAAAACGAAACTACTTCTACTTTGTCACCCTGAAAGTGTCCTGCAAGTGATAAAGTGTGCCAAAATGCCAAGACATGCAGTTCAAGCTATGTTGCTTTGGTAATTCGTCACACATAGGATTACAGTACTCGCCTTAAAGGGTAGCAAAACGGCCAGATATTATAATAAAGCAGGGTTGCATTTAACGACTACATTTGCACCTGTCTTTGCTGAAAGATTTTTGGCCGTTCCTCTGTCCCTTAAATAAAAAAAATGACTATGTCTAAATGGCCACTGTCGGTGCAGCGGGCCGAAAGAAGTGAGTTGAAGAAAAAAATTAAAGGGCGTGTCGAGTCCACCAACCCTGTGCGCCCACGCAACTGTTGTAGACATGTCCCCCTTTATCTCCCTGCGATCTGGCATTCAGGTCACGGAAGATTACGCAGAGGGCACTTGCTCCTGCATCAGTGAGCTTACAATTAGTGCGACAATGCCAACAACAGCGTTGATTAAATCTGATGGTAATTTGTGGGTTGGGCGCCCGTCTCGGCTGCGGGAGGTGGTTGGTTCGAAACCCACCGCCGGACACCCACCGGTAAAAATGGGTACAAGCGTCCCCCGGCCTGACGCCCGGCTTTCATTAGGGGTGTTCGCTTGAAAGAAGCTCCGTAAACCCCGCTGCGCCCCTCGCGGGGGAACGAAGCCCCAGAGTCGGACAAGCTCACTGCCTGCTAAAGGTGGTGTCACGGCCACCGTGGCTCGAACCTTCATCACCTTCAGCAGTAGTCATAAAAAAAGGGGCACAAAATGGGCTTCTACCGCACGAGGCGGATTTAACGTTGTTGACGGCGGAACTTGTCGCTGATCCAGCAGAGCAACTGTGGTTAAGACCCTTTTCCCAAGCATCTCACCCTGAACAGCCGAGCACCAGGCCGGGGGAAATCTTGTGCCTATTAAAAACCGGTGGGTACCTTGCGGCACTGGGGATCGAACCCAGCATCTCCCGAATGCGAGGCGGATGCTCTACCACAAGGCAACGCTTCCATCAAGTAAAGATTTGTATTATGCACCATAGGCGACGCAGATATTACACGTGGTTTTCGACTTAAGCGCTCGTATTAGCCCGGCTTCTCTCCTAGCGCATGTTTTCCTCATAGCATGCAGCAGATATGGCATACTTCCGCTTTGATACCAGTAGAGGCCGACTCTCAGGCGTTATACACTAGAGTGTGTCCATGCATGCGCAAAGAAAACACTTTCAGGGCACACTTCATAGTTTTGTTCAAAAACGAGACATGCGAAATATGTGCTCTGGATTAACTGGAAACGACGAGTTAAGAAGCCTGGCACTGAAATAACAGTGCTCCAACTTTCTCTGCTTACTCAGAAGCAAATAGAAATGTTTCGGGTATCCTTGAGAGATTTAACAATTGTTGATTTCACCAAACAAGCAAAGGTTTATTAGATAAAGAAGGCAACAGTACTGAGGCTAAAATGCCCGGAGCAAGCCACCTTGTGCACACTCTTTTAGTCTGAAAATTATCGGGATCGCGGGACGGGCACGTGTATAGGACGAGAGACAGGTATCATGTCGTTTCTTACCTACGGACGCTTGTGTTTTATTGTGATCCTTCATTAACAAGCCCAGGTCGCCATTTCGTTTTTAACGAGGTAAAACACAAAAATGCTTGCAGACTGAAGAAACAGTATGTCAAGCCAGTTGGGGTGGTCTTTTTGGTTTTTACCAAGTCAGAGCAATTATATTTACTAAACAAAGAAAACGTCGGAAATCATTTCCCACAGTCGTTCCGGATAGGCTCAAAGCGTTTAGTTTTTCTTTCTGTGGAAAACGATGTCAACTTTGAAAACATTTGCTGTGGAAAACGATTGCGATAATTATTTATATTCAGAGTGAAGAGTATACTTTACTCAACAAACGAATTTTAAACAGTCGATATCTATCCCATTGTTCTTGTTAACAAGTGCCTTTTGGCGCAAGTAAAAAACAGCAGGCTAAGAGGACTTTCTTCAGCAAACTAATACATTCTGGTTAGTTTGTGCAAGGGACCATGTGTCCTGTTATTAGTTGTATAACAGGACACATGGTGGTAGAGCTAGATGAAGATTGTCGGCTCCGGACAACAGCTGAAAGGCGACTTTTTCAGGATGCAGAAGCAGAGGCCGTCTCTTACAAAATTTCTTTATGCTATCTACAGACTGTCCAGAGTCTTCTGTCTGTAAAGTCTATAGACTCTAATTGAACAAATCTTAGGGGACAGTCTAAAGGCAATACAAATCCTATAGACAGTCTATAGACATCCTATTAATATATGGCCACACACGTTTAGTAGACGTTTGTCTGTAGACAGCCTGTAGACTATGAATAGAAAAACGAAATATCGATAGGAAGGCAATAGAGGCTGTAAGAAGTCTATTGACCCTCTATAGACCATTTTTAAGGGCATGGCGCCTGGCCGTGAAGCGCTGGCCATCTGAAGCGGTCACGTGCGTTGTAGGAAACATCCGAGCATCGTGTCACACTCGTGCACCGCTCTCCGCTTAAACACACGCACAAACAGACTGTAGAAGTTATGGAGCCTGCACCCGGGCATAAACACACATGCACACATACGCACGCATAAGGGTTGAGACGAACACCGGCAGTGCTCTGGTGGTAAGAGCATGAACGCCTGATCGAACGGTGCAAGGTAGAGTATGTAGTTCGTAATTATCCGCTCTTGGTGCTGCTTTGCATTTTCCTGAGATACTACTTCGATATTCTTCCCTGAGCTTCTTTCGGAAAAGATTTTAACGAAAACAGAGTGGCGTGCGTTACGACTGCTAGTCTTTTATTTTACTGATATACTGATTTGGAACTGTGTTTTAAATGCTTCTCGTGAAATTTTTGGGGGGATACTCGATTACGATGGCTTTCCTGTCCCATATTTACAGCAACCTGGTGCACCTTTATCCATCGCCGCCTCTCAGTCGGTTGCTGCAATGCCGCTGCAAAACAGGATTGGGCACCATTTATTGCTATGCACCGCGAAATGAACGTGTCCGGAATATTGACTCTTATTTTGCTTACGTCATCGTTTGCAGGTTGGGACAGTATGGAACCTTGCAATGGAATGAAGTTTTCCACGCACGACCAGGACAATGATTCCGCTGAGGACAGCAGCTGTGCAATTTCATATCGTGGCGCGTGGTGGTACAGCAGCTGCTTTTCATCGAACCTTAATGGTCTTAACCTAAATGGCCATCACGATAGCAATGGTGATGGCATTGTATGGGAAAATAGGGGACACCCCGTATACTTTGCGCATTATTCATATCCCAGTGTGCGTATGATGATCCGACCGACGAGTGTTACACCTGCATAATACAGCTGTTTAATGCAGCTGCCAGCAGTTTCGCCGTGTTCTGTACGATGTTACAGGCTGGTTTTCGAATGCCGCCAGTCAAGCCCTCGCCCTTAGCAACCAAGGCAGGAATGCAGTCGAGTGAAGAATTGGGTTTAGGGGATAATTTTTTTTGTTTGACACACTACCAGACGTATTCACCAAAAGAGGAGTCAGCAATCATTCTCAGACTACATCGGTTCACGTTCCCTCAGATTACATAGAGGGAGGCCGGAGTCGCCGAAGAGAGAGTACCCAGAAATGTTCACGGGGCGTGCGAACCAAACCACCCACTCCTTTGAAGACGTTCTAAAACCGGTTGGAAGTTTTGGTTTAGGCGGAGACTGTACATGGTGGCACGTGCTCTTCAGGCGGCCATCTAGCGGACCGTACAGGCTCTGCGGACGACACATACCTGCTCTACCATGGACAATGCGCGAGCAGCAAGTGGAGAGCAGGCCAGAAGAGATCCTTGAACTACCAAACTTCGTCGCGACGTTTTTGTGGGTGATTACGGCCGCCCAGTCACAGAGACCAGCGCGCGTTTTGTAGCCACACGGTTTTCGGGTTCTGGCCAGTTGCACACCTCGTCAGTTCCTATTCGGGCACATTGAACCACAGGCTTATCTTTAAGACTAAAAGAGCGCTGACACTTTCGCAGGGAGGCTCGAAAGGCAGTGATCATTTTATACCACACGATCTGCTTTTCTAAAGAGACGTGTGTAAACGCCAACTTTGTGAAGGGTGAATGCTAGCGTACGAACAGTCTTAATTTTAAAAACCTAAGCATGCTTCATAAATTCAAGGTTTTTAGTGTAATCCAAGCGTTTGCGCATTAAATTTTTTTCTGTGTCATCAGTGCAGCGTTTCAAATGCTTACGAACTTCGTGTTACGTTCTGATTTTGTTCTTGTGAATAAAAGCCGCTCAGTGCAAAAGGGGCAACTGGCTAATGGTTGACTGGAACGACAGCGGAGCGCTAACAGACGGGACCGAAGAGAACAACACAAACACATGCACCGTGTCTGTGCACTCTTCCGTCGCTTCTATCAGTATGCGCCAAGCAGCGCCACTAAAATCTCTTCTTGAAATCGCTAACGGATTTGCCAGAAACAAGAGACAGTGATACCATTTAGAGCAGTGGCACTACTAGCCGCACTTTACGGATGTATTGCCGTCAAACCTCTTGCACCTGCGCACGCACACACGGGGGAGGGAAGGAGCACAGCTGCGACACGGAGGAGCCAATCAGAAGAATGCGCCTTACATGACGCCACAGACGGTGCAGCCAATAAGAAAGTATTCGGCCCGTAGGTGACGTGAGAGGCTGCTCCACCACGGCTACCGCGATGGGGTAGACAGAAACCCGTGGAATATCCCAAAGCAACGGAAGAGGAATCTCGCCTCGCTTCGCAGTGGCCTCTAGACGTGTTTAAGCATCTTCTGTCAAGGTGCTGCTTCTCGGGTGAGCATGGAGTCTAAATCGAGGAAGTCCTGGTTTTCTGTTGAAGAGTATCATCGTGTGTGGTGATGGGAACAACAGGCAAGAGGACAGCGGCAGCAGGAAACACCAGACAGGCAAGAGGACAGCGGCAGCAGGAAACACCAGAAAGTATTGGAAGCACGCAGGCAGTATGTGCACAGACGTCAGCAATAGACCGAAGAAGAACGGCAGTTGCTTTTGGATGCGATGGCATCTCAACTAAAGCGAAATTCTGAGGAACGTCTGGGTGAAAATCCTGCAACGTGGGATCTCTTCACAGCTTGGTTTGTGGGAATAATAATAATAATAATAATAATAATAATAATAATAATAATAATAATAATAATAATAATAATAATAATAATAATAATAATAATAATAATAATAATAATAATAATTGATTTTTGGGGGGAAAGGAAATGACGCAGTATCTGTCTCATATATCGTCGGACACCTGAACCGCGCCGTAAGGGAAGGGTAAAGAAGGGAGTGAAAGAAGAAAGTTTCGGTTTTCGCTCCGCCTGTGTGTGGCGCTTTGGCACCAACGCGACTTGGAAATTGTGACGCCATTACTCATTCATTGAGACATAAAAAGCATAACCTTGTCAAAACGAAGCTCTACTGTGCGATATTCCGTTTAACTGAATTAAACCGTTTGTAATTTTTGATCTGCATCGCTCAATGTCATAAGTGCTTAAAATTTTTAAAACAAAGAAGATTTATCGCAAGCATGAAAGGTGCTGCAATTAGCTAATTTTTCTTAGACCCCAAACCTTAACAGTGGGGTAAGGGTTGCAGAGATAAGATTTCCGAGCAGAACCGTTGATAATAAAAAAATGAAGAATTGGATTTTCACAAATATGACACAGGTATCTTTTTCATTGCACCTGCATGAACACCGTGCCCGCGGTGTAAACGAGTCGCCGACCCTGGTATAGCCAGACTACTTCTAAAGGCGATGCGTGCCTTAAAGAAAAAAAAACCATTGTGTAAAGTTTTTCAGCAGACAGGGATAGCTGCAGTCGTGCGCTGCCCTGTGCTTTTGTTTGGAGGGTGGGTTGTCCTCAACAGCAGCTGGAATGCCATGAATGGCTCAGCAGTGGGCTTGAGAGGGCTGCGAGTATAAACTGCGCCACGTGAACCACCACTCTCGCTCTCCACATCTCAGCGTTAAAAGACTCCTGATCGCACGCCCAGAGGTAGAGGCAGTCTGATTATTTTTGCATACGTTGCACCGGCAGTACTTTATACCCCGTTTGCCCCGCGATTCTCTTCTGTCGCTTCGCGTTTCAGGCGCCTACTCCGAGTGAAAGTATTTCGGTCTTTCCTTCCTTCGCAACCGCCTCGTCCTCACATAAACAAAACGCAAAAATGCCCACATGATCGAACCGCTTGTTTACGGGAGCTTGGTGCTACTATATTTATTGATTACATTTCACCACTGAAGACAACGATGGCGTAAAAAATAGTCACTAAGACCATACGAAAATATTATAGGATTTGTGGCGTTGGATACCAACCAGAAGGCCATAGTGAGTGCTTAAATCAACATTATTCTCCCCGTTTTCGCAAGCCCAATGTTGTCCACGAAGTCAAGAAAGAATTTATCGGAGCATTCTGAGCATTTGTATACCACTTCATTGATGACATGGATATGGTCTGTTATTGAGCAGCCTTCACGCAAGCCAGTCCTGTCTTTTTGGTTGGCTGAAATCTAAGTTTGCTCAAATTCTATTATCGGTTGCCTTAATGGGTGCCTGGTCGCCAGTAGACAGTAATCTGATCGGTCTACAGTTGTTCAAATCCTTCGGGTCCTGCTTCTTCATAATTAAAATATTGAAATCCTTCCAAGATTCTGGTACGCTCGAGGTCTTGAAGCACTGCGTATGTATGGTTGCAAGCTTCTCTATCAGAATATCCCCACCGCCCTT
>JARKHS020011692.1:0-40000 GCA_030143305.2 Amblyomma americanum | reverse complement strand
CTAGAAATGAATGCTGAAAGCAAGCAGTGCATCATTTACAGCTAGTGTTAGACAACCCAGGATTGAGCCAAAACCTCCTAGATAAATTTAGGCCTCTGCACAGCACCGCTTCGTCAAGTACCTTCACCAATCAGTGCGGGAAAGCACTCGGCGGCGATCGCGCTGTGCATGGAAGGGGTTCACCAAATCCGGAGCACGCGTGCTTCCTTATGATATTTAGTAATCCGAGTGAACACACGAAGCAATACCAAATACCATTCAGTATGTGATGGCTAGTTTCCTTTCATTTTCAAAGATAAAAGAAAGTAGGCATTAGAAGAAAATACAGGATGCCTTCATTTCAGCCTCATTATTATCGGCGCTCGAGCGTGCTTATAAGTGTGTCATAAGCAGCGGCCTTTTTAATTTTTGGCAGGCCTGAATTTCTCTGGCCGTAGTTTTTCAGGTAGATATTGGGGGAAACGACTGTGCCCGGGTGATGTCAGTTGGAGGAAACAACCAAATATCCGTATCATTCAAGTTTTTCAAGGAGGCCAGAAGCTTTCTTTGGGGACACGTAGCATGAAGACATGTGGAATTTTCTTTCACTGTCAGTTCCTCTAGCACAATTTCAGCGTAAGGAACGACGTTGACTACGACTTGCTGAGGAAATTTGAGCGCACCTCTTGCTAGTCGTTTGATTGAACACTTGGCTTCCAGCGGAATGTCCCTTCCTCTCTTGTGAGGCTCCTTGCCAAAGCTTCGCAGGGAATTTTCTTCAGAGCTGTATGAGCACACAAGCCTGCTATTGCCGGCAAATGTTATCTTTTTAAGTTAATCTCAGAGCAAGTAACCTGAATTCTATAGCGTTGTTTTAGTTCACATGCTTCATTTCTGATGCTGCTTCACTGATAAATTTCTTTCATATCTGGGAACACAAGTGCGTCATGAAGGTACAGTTTGGTTTCAGACCTAAATATCAGCTGAACCGAAATATCACAGTTAGATCTAGCAAACTGGTGAAAGCGTCCTGATCTGTTCTCCAAACTAACTAAAATTTCCTGAGCAAGACTTAGTAAAGAGAGAAGGGAAGCGTGGCAGACAGTGGCAAAAAAACGTGGCAGAGACAGTATCGCGGGGGCGAGTTTTCGAGTGGCACAAGAGCTTCGTTGCGGACAGAACGTCGGTGGAAGACGGCACAAGGCAGGAGCGCGCTTCAATATCACAGAATGAAAACAACATAGCTCGGATCAGAGTAATCGTACAGCAAAACCGCACCATTACAGTCCGCATACTACCTAACGCTCTCGACATTAGTAAGAAAACATGCCACCAAAAGTTCCGTGGGAACTTGGGGAAACGAAAGCTGAATGCAAGACTTGTGCCACACTCCCTCACGCAGGACCAGAAGGAAAAGTGTGCATCAATGAGCGCTGATTTTGCTCTCCGAAGAAGATAAGGATGCAGCATTCGTCGACAGCATCATTGCTCAAGACAAACATGGTGTTTTTAATGGGATCCTCAAAGAGGCCGAGCGCCGAATGGCGGTCCACAAACTCTCCGGCGTCGAGAAAGGTGCGGCGACAGAAGTCCAAAACAAGGACGATGCTGTTTTTTTTTTCGATGCCAGAGGTGACATACACCACGAGTTTGTACCACAATGGCAGGCGGTGAATCAGGAGTTTTATATCCGCGTGCTCCAACACATGCGTGATGCACGGCGACGCCGTCGCCCTGACTTATGGGCATCTGAACGGTGGAGCCTTCCCCACGATAACGCAAGGCCGCGCACTGCTCTTATCGTGACAAAATTTCCCGCCAAGCACAGCATTACTGTACTTCCCGTCCGCCATACTCACCTCACCTCTCCCCATGCAATTTTTTCCTCTTTCCTCATGTGAAGAGAGCCCTAAAAGGTCGCTGTATGAGAAGCGTGGAGGCCATTCAAGACGCGACGACAAAGGTGCAGGCAGCCCTGCCAAACGAAGCGTTTTCCAGGTGCTTCCGTGACCTCAAGAAGCGTCGGAAGCTGTGTATAAGCAGCAACGGAGACATTTCGAAGGGTTGCTGCACAAATGATTTCAATGCTAACGCATTTTTTAATGAACTCAGTCTCGGAACTTTACGGACAAAGATTGTAGTACGCGTTTTGTACAAGAAAACGCCGACATAAAATAATAAAACCTAAAGTGTCACAAAAACAGAATATATTTAAGAGCCACGGTCTTCGACAATTCTTGGTTTACTCCGCTTTTGCGTATTCTGTTTTAAACCGTACCATGGTTCACGTATTTCTCCGTGAAGCACTAATAGAGTAATGATAGCAAATGGAGAAATAAATAGTGCACAGTCAACACAGGAAATTAGAAAGATGAACAGTTATACAGTGAAACATTAGACACGAAACACGGGAGAATAAAGATGCCCTTGCAAAAATTTACATGAACGTCAATTTGGAATCAGATGCACACAGAATTAGACAGCTATAGAAAATGAAAAAGCACTAAAAAGAAATTGCGCCGTCGCGGGAATCAAATACGGTGGAGTAGACCACTGCAATCCTTATTAACCAATATGTTTGATAAAATTAAAAGCCTGCTATTAGTTAATTATACATGACGACAATATGACCCAGTTTAAAGCTCAACAACGAACAAGGAGGGCTTGAAATCGTCAACTCTTTCGGAATACGTTCTTCCCTTGATTTCCTAGTGAATACTGAACGCCACGCTTGGTCATCATCAGCCTGACTATGCCTACTGCGGGACAGAGGCATCACCTACAGCTCTCCATTTAACCCTTTCGAATTCAAGCTGTGGCGACCTTATCACCGCAAACTTCTCAATCTTATCCGCCCGCTCAGTTTTCTGCCGCCCTCTGCTGCGCTTGCCTTCTCTTGGAATGCACTCCGTCACCCTTAAAGACCAGCGATTATCTTGCCTTGGCATTAAATGCTCTGCCCAAGCCCACTTCTTGCTCCTGATTTCGCGTCCCTCATTGCCTGAGTCGCTATGGGACGTTAAAGCCTCATAAACCGATTCTCTTGATTTCGACTAGGATGACATTAACCCGCGGTTGTCCCCTCAACCACTCTGCCCGCTTTTTCGTATTATTTCTTTGTCTGAAGATTGCTGGCATTCACTACGTGCATTTCTAATCACGCTACCAGATCGACCGACTGTTTACAGGGGGTATTCATAGGCATAAATTGGGAACAGTTAGGGTCAAGAGTTAATGAAAAATGCCTTAGTAATCTGCGATTCGGTGGTGAGATTACCTTGCTAAGCCACTTCCGAGATGAACTCTAAAGCATGATCAGTGAATTAGATGGGAAAAGCAGTAAAGTGGGTCTAAAAATTAATGTGCAGAATATCACGTTTGGCATCGTTCTGCATGTTTTATAAGTGCGGCTGTCATCGAACTAAACTTATTTTGGGGAAGAGCGATGACCTACTCAAGATGTCTGCAAGTGTAGGCCTCCTCACTAGCTTGTGGGTCGCCGTCGCAAAGAGGGTGGAATTGCGAGCACGAGAAGGGCAGCTGCGGCCATTGCCCACACGAAGACACGCATGGCGATAATTTCTGGCGACCTGCGAGAGGAGAGTTAGCGGGGTAAGCCAGAATTCATGCGCGCCTCACGGGAGAGCATCTTGTCCAACAAATCTCAGCCGTCTAAGCCGTTAAACTACCTCACGCAAGTAGAGTGATATCAGTTGAGGTGATCTGCTAGCAATACAATGCATGGCTGAGTGCAGTGTCCGTAGTAGCACGTGGCTGCCGAAATAATGTTGAGCACAGTGGCAATCTCTGGCATTAATCAATTTTTTCTCGATGTGGGTAGCTCACCACGTCCTTACCAATGACTGTGCTTAAATTCTTTCCCTCCATGTCGCTCTCATTTGTCAAGAAAGATTCCACACGAAAATACGCGCACTGTGCCGCTTCATGTTTCAATTTGGCGGGCAAAGTATGAAAATAAGTCTTCCTTGCAATTTTTACGCATTTCTCGCGTAGTCTTTCTGGTGTCATCTCACGCTTTCTTGCCACCTATTATCGCCTACCACTCGTTCTCTTTTAGTGCTTTTACATATTTGCTATTTAATAGTCTGGTAAAAGAATTTTAGAATTTTGTAATGCAAGTCGTTAAGCAACATTTGGTTGTTTCCAACTTCTCTTCTTCTAACACATTATATCATCTTGTGTTATAATGTGTTATAATTTCGCTGAACCGCAGCAACGGCTGGTTTGTCTCCGGGCCAGAAGAGCTGGGATGAGGAGTCCGGTGAGTCAGCGCTCGGGCAGCCGCGTCAGCGGCATCATTACCTCGTAAGCCCTGGTGGCCAGGAGCCCAAATAATTCTTTTCGGTGTTGAATCAGTGGCAGTCTGTCATAGAATACAAGCGGCTAAGGGGGAGATCTCCCCTGCCAAGTAATGATCAGATGCTTTTCGGGACTCCGTGATGATGATGTTCCCGGGTTCGAACCCGACCGCGGCGGCTGCGTTTTTATGGAGGAAAAACGCTAAGGCGCCCGTGTGCTGTGCGATGTCAGTGCACGTTAAAGATCCCCAGGTGGTCGAAATTATTCCGGAGCCCTTCACTACGGCACCTAATTCTTTCTTTCTTCTTTCACTCCCTCTTTTATCCCTTCTCTTACGGCGCGGTTCAGGTGTCCAACGATATATGAGACAGATACTGCGCCATTTCCTTTCCCCCCAAAAAACCAATTAATACTATTATTATTAATTGGCGTGGGCGGCAGCAAGCGCTATCGCTACTTCCTCGGCTCGCATTGCATTCTGGGCTCGGAAGGAGAGTCCATCAACGTGCATTTCCTGGTGATTGACAGCGGCCATGTAAAATCCCGTGGGCGACTGCCATGCTACGTCTACATAGTATACACCGGGTCGGGAGCCGTGTTGTCTCTCAAGAGCCCGAGTCCGCGCTTGTCGTATGCTTTCGTGCATGTCGGTGTCCATGTTACGGGGGAGCGGGGAGACCCAGAGCCTATGGCGCCCCAGTTCTGGGATACGCTACACCTGCTATGGAGTGCAATCGTGTTGAATGTGTAAGCCGTTCAGCAGGCGGCGCCTGGGAGCCGTCTGCATGAGTCTGCTGCGGCCGCGTTTTGGATGGAGGCGAAACGCAGAAGTCGCGCTCGTGCCTTGCGATGTCAGTGCACGTTAGATCCCCAGGCGCTCGAAATTATTCTGGAGACCTAAATTACGACACCTCTTTCTTCGTTTCTTCTTTCACTCCCTCCTTTATCTCTTCTCATTCGGCGCGGTTTGGGTGTCCATCGAAATACGAGACAATTACTGTGGTGTTTCGTTTCCTGAAAAGAAAAAAAAAGATTAAAATTGGTTTTGAGGAACGGAAATGACACAGTAACTGTCTAACATATCTCGGTGGACACCCGAACCACGGCTTAGAAGGGTTAAAGGAGGGAGTGAAATAAGAAATGAAGAAAGAGGTGCCGTAGTGGAGGTCTCCGGAATAACTTCGACCACCGGGGGATATTTAACGTGCACTGACATCGCACAGCACACGGGCGGCTTTGCGTATCGCCTCCATCGACACGCGGCCGCCGCGGTTGGGTTCTTCGGCAGAAACAATTTTATAAATCTTGCACTAAGTTTGAGAAAAGGAAAGGAACATAACTGCACGCCGCAGAGGGAGGTTAAATACAACGCTCAGCGATGTATATTGCGATAGTGTGCTGAAGTTTAACACGAGTGTGCACGGCTGTCGAATGTTTATACGAGTTCTCGTCGATTATCGTATTTCGAAATCTGGAAGGAACAGGGAGATGAAAATGTGAAAGAAAAGACGAAGAGAAAGCCTCGATAAGATACAGGGCCTTAAGGATGGAACCTTTTGGGAATTCGCTTCTTCATCAGTCGCATCGAGCGCTTAGGGCTTAACTGTAACTTTTTATGCCTATATTCTAAACCAATTTGATTTCCTTTCTTTTTATTGTATGATTGTGGTCATCGTCGTGTTTAAAATGAAAAGTGACAGCCTAGTAGTCTTGCACAGTCACGCTTGAAACGTTTCTGTTCGCGCTACCGCGGGTTCGACTACCAGTCATGGATATTGATGTGATTTTTCTTTCTGCCTTTTTTTTCTATGCTGCCGTGGTGCACATACAAAATATTATTTTGAAAAGCTCTGAACATCTGGATTAATTCTTTTGCGCTAAATGTGCAGGTATTTCCCAAGCGCTTATGGTTGCGTTTGTATTTGTGTTCTTTCCTTATTGTGGCACGCTCCGTAATTTATCTTTGCAGTGCACACGGGTCGTATATTCTGCATCTCGGAATTATGCCCGAGAAAAAAAGTTGTGGGGTCTCCCTCTTTGGCACTCGGCCTGTGTGGACATGCTTCGTATGGGCTCCCGCCTCGAAGCCACTTTCTGGAGGATAAAGCTGGCCCCCGGGCCTAAAGCTTTTGAGAATACATCCGGATCGTCATTTCGTGTTTGCGGAGACTGGAATTCTCCGGGTTTGTCCACTTTTTGCAAATTTAATAGACTTTTTCTCCCGACTACGGGCGTCGCAGGCTGCGCGTAACTTAGGCCGAACGCAGTGCGGCGTTCATGCCGTCGGGACCCGCACTCGCTCCCGAGCTCGCCTGCAAAGGCAGAACACGCAGTTCAGGGTGAGGCTGTTTCGCCAACGGAGCTTGCGTCCGGTGAATGTTAGGCCGTTATCCGCCTGCAAGACAGAGGGCGACGCTTTAAAAATGACGCCGCCACCGCCAGCAAGCCTCCGCCGGTGCATGACGACGAAGGCAAAATGGCGGGAAATTATCCCGCCAAAGAGAAGATGCAGACTGCTCCCCGTAGACGTGTCCCGCTCCCACGCCTGCCTGCCGATGACTATAAAATTGTCTGCCACCTACGAGGTTACAATTTGAACGACTTCGCGCCTCGGCAGTTTCAACGTGCCGCCTGTGACGCGGTCAAGATTCCATTGTTACCAGTGTAATTGTAAAGCTATCCAAATGGAAAGAACAGTTCTCTGTCTGGGCATCCACTTTGACCAACACCTCACATGGAGCGACCACATCGTCTACCTCTCTAGAAAGATAAGGGCCATTGCGGCTATGATGTATCACCTTCGTGGCCAATCTCCGCTTCATCTTAGACGATTGATCTATACAGCATTAGTAGAACCTGTTTTAAAGTACGGCATTACTGCATATGGTAACTGCTCCAAATACAAGAAAGAAGCATTAATTGTTATCCTAAAAAGAATAGTGAACACTGTATCTTACGCCACCAGACTAAACTCCGTTGACATGAAAGGAAAATACGATGAGTTAGGCATACTTCAGATCCGTGAACTCTTTCACTTTGTTGTGTTAACGCGGTATTATTATTCAAATGAATATAATACTCCCGTAAAAAAAGATGCCACATTGAGAAAAACGGAACCATTTCTTAAGCCACGGGTTTATCAAACTATGGTAAAAAGATGCGCAATTTTTATGTACCAGCTGTATTTAATAAAACTCCCGATGATCTATGTATTGCAAATAACAAGCATAGGATGATGACGGGCATAAGAAATTGGTGTGCAAATGTATTGCCTTCTGTATAGATTGAGTTCTTTCATATGTGCTATTTTTTGTTCAGACTCTTTTCTCTGCGTTAACATGACTGTTTAGAAAAGAAATATATTCATACAGAGTTATTTCTCCACCTGCGGCCTGATCAGCCAACAAGCAAAATGTGCTTAGGCAGATTAGAATGCATGAATATGTACGCATACAGACGAATAAATTTTGATTTGATTTGATTCCTCGCCGCCCAAGCAGAGAATACCACTCCTGTCAACCCCTCGAACAATACGATCGCGTTCAGCATGCCGAATTGCCAACGAGCTGTATCGTACGGAAATCGGAAAGTCCTCAAGATGGGGGACAAAGACTTCAACGGGGCATGATATGTGGCGGCGCCCGACGACTCCATCAAGGGAGTCATCTACCAACCCAACGACGACAGCCTCCCGGATAAACCCCGTCAGGGTTTCATGAACCGGAACCTGAGAATCGTCATCGCGGAGGCCTACGCATCGGGAAATCCAGGCCCATCTAAATCACCTTCCAAGGAATGAAGATCCCCACTCAGATTTATTACTGGGAAGCCATCTTCCGCGTACACCCGTATCGAGAGCAAGTAAAGGTTTGCTTTAACTGCAGAAGAGTCGGCCATCCAGCGGACGTCCGCTACAAGCCCAAGACCTCCTTTAGCATTCGAATGAAATTAGGTGCACTTACTTCTCTTGAGGATGCAATCTGCGCTTGTAGTCTGAGGTATTAGTGAAGTTTGACGTGAAGGAATATTGTGTGCATAGTCAATGGGAAAGCACACGAAATGGAAGCAAAGTTTTCATATTTCCAAGGAATGGTAACAAGAAGAAATGATCATCCAGTCGGATTTATATGACTCTATTCAAAGCATATAAGACTGGCACTCGCTTGAGGTTTTGTAGGGTCATTGCTGAGTTTAATTATTAACATGCCGAGGTTTATATCTGAGGTACACAATCGTGTCATCCACGTTTTGATATGGCCTCCGCAGTGTTACAGCACTGTGGAAGGTTATCAAAATGTATTTTTGTAGGTTTTGGCAATTTATCGATATGGAATTAATTTGCCGTCGGAAAAAAATACGCCTGATCGGAAAGCTATGGCGTACAAAAATACGATTTTTCAAAAATCCAGAATTAGCATATTGTTGTGAACAAGCAAAGCGCACAAATTCATAGTAGCGGCTGCGTGGATTTTGTTACAAAAACGAAAGGGGGGGGGGGGTGACAGTTTTGTGCAGATTTTTCAGCTCATCGCAAATATCATATCACCCTTGTTGAGGTAGACGATCCAATGCAGCTATCCTAGCGTCAGGTGTAGAAGACAATAGCTCCCACAAGCGCATTCGCCGCGCCTCTGCGGTGGGGGATTACAAAGCAGTAGCTTTCTATAGTGAAATGTATCTGGTTGGCGCCTTTAATAAAGAAGATGATTGCAGCGTTTCACGCTGCAAGAGAATGATCAAGTGTACATGTTATTGTCTAAAAAGTATACAACTCTGCTCGAACCCGACCGCGGCGGCAGCGTTTCGATGGAGACGAAACGCAAAATGCGCCTATGTGCTGTGCGATGACAGTGCACGTTAAAGATTCCCAAGTGGTCGAAATTATTCCGGAGCCCTCCACTACGCACCACTTACTTCCTTTCTTCTTTCACTTCCTCTTTTATCTCTTCTCTGACGGCGCGGTTCAGGCGCCCGCCGATATTTGAGACAAATACTGTACCATTTCCTTTCCCGAAAAACCAATTTTCTGAGCAGAGGTTATCTATTAGTTAGCTGTGTGGGATTTAAAAATTTAACAGCGTTTGCGCTTTGCAGCGTTTCGCCCTGGATTTGTGCCATGTTGCGTTAGTTTGAAGTACACTGTGAGACACTAATGCTGTGTTCACTCCTGGCTATTGTTGCTTCTTAAATCTCGTGGTTAAAATTCATGGTGCGGTCAACCAGGCAAGACGCTAGGACATTCCAAAGTGCCCGAAAAAGGCGGCACGCTATGTAAGGGCTCCTCAAGAATAAGTTTTGCGCGAAAGACACCAGTATCCACGAGTGTTCGCCCCGAGATACAAGCCACCCGTGAAACACGCACCAGACATATTTGAGGTTTATAAAAATCATAAATCGCGGATTTATTACCCACGAAAGCACAGTGTGAAACCAGCCATCGCTCATATTCCGCTTGCTAGGAATGTGTAAGCGCCATAATTGTTCTGTTTCTGAGCTTGGAAAAAGCTCTTTTTCAGTTGTTAGGTGACTTATTGTATTTCTCCGACTGTATATTCGAGGAGAGACCAAAGGACGTCAACTATGACTGTAAACAGCATGCAGCCGGTTTCGCTCCCCTAATATCCCTGGCTAATTTTTATCCCTTGAGCGGAGTTACTTGCGAAACGCTGTAGATTATGTGCAGTACATCGGCGTGTCCTTCTTTAGTTTCGTGGTTACACAATACCTTCATACTGCTGTCGTTTTAACTAAAAGAAACGATTTTTCACTCGCGGTGATGCCTTGTAGTTACGGCATGCTGCTGCTGAGCCTGAAAGCTGCGCGATCGAATCCCAACGGTGGCGAATACATTTTTAAAGAGAAGAAACACACAAAAACGCCCGTGTGCTTTATGATGTCAGCGCACGTTGATGAATGCCAGGTGGTCGAAGTGAACCCGAACTACATCCACCATGGCGTCTCTTGTATCCTCTGTGTCACCTTGAAACCTTAAACCTGACATAATACAGCATGACCAATGCTTCATCGTAAACTATTAACGATATGTATATGGGAAGTAGCTTTACTTCACATAATTTACAATAAACAGATCGAAGGTTACGGTATTGTTTTACAGTTCACGTTCGAAAAGTGCGCTTTCTCGTCGTGTTGAAAGTGGCAGGAACATTGCTGTGATAATATAGCATTCACCTTAGTATCTTAGGGATTGTGAATTTTTAATTTTCTAGAGTGTTCAACATCACTTTCCTTACTGACTGGTATTGTGCGAATATCTTTTGGGCTGATAACAGTACTGAGGTCGTAAGGCCATAAATAAGTTGGCCGGTAAGCACGCAGGACTTCCGATGCACAGACCGCAAACAGGCCCTCGTAAGTTAGTTCTTTCCTCGCTATGGGCGAGCCTTCGCGGCCTGCAGCCGTCCGCATATCCGTATTCAATATCTATATATTGTGGCATACACTGGTATCCCTCCTCGTCCGTCGCGCCAGCGGCAAACGCTCCGGAGTCACGAGGCCACGCGTGCGTGCCACCAGGAATGTGGAGAAGGCTCTCCTGCTACTCTACCCGTTCCCAACATTGACGTGAGACGTCGCGACAGCGCGCTGACCACTTAGGGAAGGGTTGCATGCCTGAGATTGTGAGTAACGTATTGCTCCTAGGTAGGCAGCGACCGAGGGGTTAAAAAGAGTAGTACGTGGCGGGAAACTCCTCTCTTGCTGCTGGCCTCTTGCTGACCTGCCCGGGACCCCTTTCTGCCCGCCGACCCCCGAACGTAACGCCGGTCGACAATGACGACTTGGTCAGCTACCGACCCTCTATTTTATCGGACGGAACATTCTTCCGCAGTGCGCTTTACCTCGCGTTAGGACATTAAACTATTTCTAGCGTGCTCTCCCGTTACCTATTTCGTCCGAACCTGCCGTGGCTGGGGCTCGGCGCCACGGGTTGGGGAAATGTGTCGCGTACGAGTAACGCCTGCGTGTAGCTGGCACGGAAGCTGGCCTTCCCGCAGGCTGGACGCAGAGTGTCTCCATAATATCTAAAAAATAAAGTCACTGGGAGTCGCTTAGACAGAATCCTGCATTCACTGCATTAACAAAAATTTCCTTTCGCAACATTCTCTGTGAAAACAATCCAATTTTATTTTTTCTGTGGTTTTGTCCGAAGCCTGTAAAATGCGCATGTAAAATACAGCACGCAATTTTGAAACACCGAGAAGACTGGAAAGTGTACCAGTTCGCACAGCACTGCTTGGTCTACATTTAAGTCTAGGGACATAGCATGTATCTTTTCATCAACCTGGCCTCTTTTCACATGTTTTGGGATGGAGTGACGTGATCTTTTAAGGCCAGTATTTCCAGTATTCGGTAAAAATCTTGCAGAAGGGTATTTGAGAGGTATCCGAAAGATACCTCGTACGCCTTGAAAGTTGCTCATGCTTTAGTTGCCGACAGGACATCAGGAGTGCATCCAGTTACGGTTTTGAAAATTTAGTTTAGGCGCACAAGTTATTATATGTAAGCAGGCTAGATATGTATGCATACCGATTAAACACATGAAGAGTTTTTATCCTTGTAGCCAAATTACAGTTATTTTGCCATCGTGAAAACAAACTTCCAGCGTGATCTCCGCAAACTCGCTGTTTTGAAACAGAGGCCCATTGTCTGCCTCTACGCTGCTTGGCATAACCGATTTGAATGCAGGCTAAGTGCAAAGAATACGCGGCGCAGAATAGTGCAGTTTTCTCCTATAATATTTCATTCGCTTAGATTCATGATTTGCTAAAAAGGCATCGTGAAGAATCATTAATGACTCGCACTCCCTCTATGCATTTAGAAACGAACGCTAGAAATATAAGTTATGTCCTTCCCAGGGCTCCCGTGATGTTGCTTTTATAGGAATATGGTCGGCCTATTTGTGGTACCACAGCATGACAGGGTGGTCAGCTCTTAATCATTTAATTAACAAGATGTTTTTATCAGCTCTTAATCATTTAATTAACAAGATGTTTTGATTGCGTTGTAGTTGGGCGTCAATGTTCTTCATGCGCCTTGACTGGAAAATGTTGTAGACTACTTGTCCAACGTATTGAAGAAGGTAAGTCCTCTGTCGAGTGGCAACAGTAATGTTGCATGCTAGGAGAACATTCTGAATCATTCACGCTGTATTCCGCCTTTTAAATGAGGGTGAGCATCTCCATATAGAAAGTAGAAATGCAGATACGTCGGAAGTATAAGAGATATTCTGTACTTCCTCAATTGGAGTGGTTTCGGGCGCTTGTGGCTTTTTGTCATGACGTTGAGATTGATGGGTTTTCCACTGACTGTGCTATCACTTCTAAAGTCATTGATCTCTCCTCTGGGAATCGGACGGCGTGACTGTCGTACGTGCTTGCTATAGTGTATCTTGCAAGGTTATCATATACGGTGTTGTAACGTGGTTCTTCACACTATCTTAAACATTAGGTTATTAGGAGACACTACAGGATTATGCCTTTTGAAGGGTGCTTTGCTGCACTTTTTGTGATAAAGCTGTAATGCTCCGACAGTAGTACAGAACGCCCCACGTGCTGTCCAGAGTGAAAGCTCGAAGAGGGATGGCATTCTTGTATAGTTCTTAAGGGTCAAAATTAAAGCAGCAGAATTGAACTATATTTGAAGAGCTGGGCCCATTGCGCCCCTTCCTGTCCATCTAGGCTGTTAAGCGTGATAGCCAACCAGCGCATACTACTATGATTATTTGGCATTTTTTGAGAGATCAAAGTCGTGGATCATATCTGAAAAAATGTTTTAATGACGTATTGTAGACGGGGTAGTGACAATCCCATTCTCCATGAGGGCCAAAGTCACAAAAGAGAGTAAAGCACAGCTTGCGGGGAAAGGGAAGAGGCCAAGAAGAGTGATTTCGAAAACATTTTTTAAAGCTTTTCAGGAAGCAGAAAATGCCCTTAGGTGAAGGTGGTGCGTGGTGATTGCACGTGCAGCATTGTGAGTTTCTGAGCAAAACGAAAGGACCTACACTTTGGGGGCAAGAGAGATCTGAACTTATCTTATGGCTTTCCCAGAATTAGTTTTTTACCAATTCAAAAGCTCTGTTTGCAATGTTTACGAAAACACCAAGAGACGTCCGACGTCTCTGATAGAAATTTCTTCAAACACAGGTAAGTTTTGATTATTGAATCCTCTATCTGACTATACAGCCCCCATTTTGCATGTATCAGGCCAAACAGCAACATTAGAGATGTGGTTGTTTTCACATATTTTTTGTTCCGTCTTTGGGTCTCAAGGATAGGTTTCAACCCTTTTTTGGCCTGCAGCCATCGCTGTCAATAATCACTGCATGCAATTTATTTATTTCCAAAAATCATAGTAAATCCACTGGCCGTATAAGCAGTAGGGCACTCGGATAAGAGTGTGAGTACCCGAGCGAGCCGTCGCGATGTCCCCAGTCGATGCCAACGATTCTGTAGTCGTAGTGGCCGTTGAGATTGAGATCATTCGGATTTGACTGGTAACAATAATGGTACCACTAACCACCTCGGTACGGGACCGCGCGGTTGCCGTTCATAGCAACGTCCTTGTTCTTGTCGAAGGTAGCGAACATCCTGCCACCACGGTAGCTTAAACTGTCCCAACCTGGAAAAAAATGACAGTAAAAATATAAAAAGGAATGCCGAAAACACCTCTGCCATGTTTAATGCCATGCTTCGAAAAATTATGGAGCTTGTCTCAGAGACGCCGGCTGATCGCTCTTTCCTCAAAAGCGAAAATATTGTAAAGCCCTGGAAAAAGCAAGGTGTGCTGCAAGACGAGTTCGCTTGCAGGCATTTTTAAAACATGTGAGCGCTTGCAGACGAAGGACGCCATAGAATAGACACAATGGCGTTTAACTATTAAGTTGAATTTAATCGCAGTTGTGTCCATTCTTGGTCGTCCTTCGTCTGCCAGCGCTCGCATGTTTAAAAAAAATTCTCTGGGAAAACCTCCCCATCAAAGTAGGCGCCACCTTTACTTATTATAGACAAGAACCGCTCTTGGAAACGTATTTCTAAGCATCGTCGGGAGAGCAGATCTGTGCTTTATTATAGCAGCGCTCGTAAGCATCCTATGCTCTTCTGTATCAGAGAATGCGTGCGGCAAGCAGTTGGTTCTTCCGCCAATCGTAGGCTGTCTGATTTTCCTCGAACCGAACATTCCTGTTAGTCTAATTGGGCTTAGTGGCTTTGGCGCCAAGCTCCTGAGCGCTAGGTTGCGGAACGCAAACACAGCCGCAGTGGTCACATTTCGAGGGAGGACAAAGGCCGTGTGCTGCAAGACGCGAGTGCCCGTTAACAACCTCCGCGGGACAGAAAAATCCCGATCAATCCATAATGAAGTTTTTCTTCGTCCACGTGCGTACTCGGGATCCTACATTCTAAATGCTACCTTGATATAAGACTTTAATTTGAAATTACTCTACGAACCCTATTAAAGAAATAAAAACAAGCTTTTTTTTCGGCCGCCGTTTGATCTCAGACACCATAGAAATCACTGACGGCCGCCGAACACTAAGCGAGTCTTGATTTTTGTACTCGGGTCTAGAAAGCAAACAACAGTTCGAAAAGAATTTGTTTCATATTGGACAGACGAAAACGTGACATTCGCCAATTAGGAGTGCACTCGTTCCAAGCTTGCTATCACACGCCAGAATTCTGGACAAAAGCAGTTTTGAACGAGAAAGAATTTATGAGCGCACTTTTTTCATATATTGTACGTTTTGACAATAAAAGCGAAAATATTCACAGATCTCCAAGCTGGCATTTTTCTTTTTTTGCCATTAATGCTCTTGCTATCGTCAAAAGCGTTCCCCATTGGTTTCAAACGGCATTCTTAACTGCTCGGCGCGAGTGATGGAAACTCTATAAAAGAAAGATTTTGCCACATGGCGGAAGAATCAGCCATCGCCTTCAATATTTGTATACCGGTACTTTAAAGTTTTCCAATATTCAAAATTTTAGTTCATGAATGTTGGACACGTTTTTATCACGAAGCGTTGATGTGCCAGCTATACCCCCATAGGAACGCCGTTGTGATGACTGCGCAGATCTAAACTGAGCCTAGCATGGTCGGCGGCGCTCTGGAGAGCTGTCCGGGAAATTGGCTCTTGCCTTTAGCAAGCGGATGGACACCTACACGGCAGGAGAACGGCGGAAGCGGGTGCTACCCTACTGAAAAAAAAAAAACACCTACATGATTCAATAACCTAAGAGAACCTAAGCTCAGCAATCAATGATGCCTGGTGACATGGGACTTTTAAGAGTGTTATTCTGTCATTTCCGTCCTAATTTTTCAGTCTTCTTGGCGCATGCGTCTGATAGTCCATACGTGTCGCCTTCGTTATAATTGTCTTGGGAATAAATCAGTCGGAATTTAGCGCCTTGGTTGTGAGTGTCTTGGGGCTCGCTCGTTCGTGTTATTTATTTTTTTTTTGCTCTAAACCTTGCTCTGAATTCTAAACGGCAGAGCTTTTCACCCTGTACGGACAACACCTACCGCAGCCCCCTAGAGACGCCGCTGTCGCGTAGCCCTTTTTAGAGCGCAGCTCTTACGCGCCCGTTCCTGCATGCGGCGTCGTAGTCGTTATCGTCGTAGTCGGCGCTTTCACAGGTAGCGTGTTACGGCAGCTGGCTGGTGGCGTGTTGGTAGGTGCTAGTAGGGTGCCTCGATGCCAGCGCCGCCGGGGTGGAGACAACTTCTGCGGCGCCGCCATATTGAATCACTCGGGATCAGCGGCGCTAGCGTTTGTAGCGGCGCCGTTCATGTTCTCGGCGCGCTTCAAAGTGCGATAACTCGAACGGCCTTTTGCAGCGAGAGCTACACTGGGCTACCAGTCGAGCATTTCGCGGTACATGGGAGAGGCCAGTTGTGATTCAATATGGCGGCGTCGCTTAAGTTGTCTCCACCCGGCGCTGGCATCGAGGCACCCTAGGTACTAGCAGAGCGTAGCATCACCTGCCACGGTACGAGCGGAAAAATGAACAACCGGAAGGTGATTGCCAGAGGAAGGTCCCGGAGGGTAGCTAGCAGCGTAACCCGCCACTTTCCAGCGGTGGCAAATGGCGCACGAAGAGCTGCGCTGAAATTTCGCATTACCGACTGTCGTAATCAGCTGTCATTTTTTTTTCTTTCGAGACTTTCTTACTTATCTTGTTTCGAGGCTTGTACTCTCAGAACACAGCGTAAGCCTGGGTTCAATACAAGCGCCCATTATTTCGCAACAAAACTCGCGAGCTGCGTCAGAAATAAACGGAACACGATTTGCTCCCTGCGCTTTGCTGACAATCGATCGCTGACGGTGTTGAGCGTGCATAGCAATGAATAAACTGAGATGGCGTTTCCAAGAAATTGGCACGTTGACTTACAGAAAGCTTGGTTAAATCGTCCTGTAGAGTGCGGCTTAACATTCAGGACGACTGCGAGGCGCGAGGAAAAATTCACAGAGGATCCGTGCGATTCATGCGCCAGACTATGCGTTTCCTTCAGTGTTCCTCCGGGAAGAGCGCCCGTTGCCGTCGATAGGATCAGACCGTGGGAGCGGGTGTGATGAAATTAGCCACTGTGTGACACGTCATAGCCCTGCTCCACTCGCCAGGTCCAATGCAGCGATCGCCCAGTGGCGCACCTGGCCCTCTCTCTGCCAATCTTCGACTCCATCTACAGCGGTGTCCCTCTCGCCACACGATCCCCTCCCCCCCTCGGGTCCTCTTCTCTCTCTCTCACCTCCCGTCTTCCTTTCTGCTCCCCTACTTCTGCCAATCACGGCTTCAGACCCCAATGCCGGACACATAGTGCGATAATGGGTGCTACAATGCATGAAAAGTGCCAGTGACCGCGCGTCTAGAATAATTGCATAAACAATCACTCTTAAGAATTAAAGAAAACAGTGCCCTCTCCTTTAGTTTTTTGATTGAGCAGAAAAGAGAATTTGGAACGGCCAGTCTTCTTATAGAGCTGTTTAGAGAAAAGTGTAATTTCGCAACAGAAGAATGAAAAAATAAAAATTTGTTTTTGACGAAAGGAAATGACGCAGTAACTGTCTCACATATCTTCGGAGGACACCCAAAGCGCGCCGTAAAAGAAGGAATAAACGAGTGAGTGAAAGAAAAAAGGAAGAAAGCGCCGCCGTAGTGGAGCCCTCCAGAACAATTTCGACCACCTGAGTATCTCTATCGTGCGCTGACATCGCACATGACACAGGCGTCTTTTGCGTCTTTTTTTTCTGTTTTCGAACACTTGTAGTCACATAATTGTTAGTAGTTTCTTTGCTACAGAACTGCGATCCAGGACCATGCTGGAGTAAGAGATCGTCACCATTAAGGGCTGACTGACAGTGAGAGTGACAAAACAGGAGTGCATGTCCGAGCTTGGCCTGTCGCCGGACACATAATAAATTTGATGACTGATTGGGCATCATTAGAGAATCCCTGCACTTAGTTTAGGCATTACGAACTGGGGCCACGGGTGCGACGACGAGGAAAAAATAAGTATATGCTGGCGGCAAAACGGTCGCGATATGCAGGCCGAAACATTAAACAGCAGCCTAGTCGTCGGTCGGGCGCACTGTTTGTCGGGCTGTAGAATAATAATAATAATAATTGGTTTTCTGGGGGAAAGGAAATGGCGCAGTATCTGTCTGATGTCTGAGTACTGAGTGATGTCAGTGCACGTTACAGAACTCCACGTGATCGAAGTTATTCGCAGACCTTCACTAAGACGCCCCTTATTGTCGGAGTCGCCTTGGGACGCTAATCCCCATAAACCATCAAACATACTCTTTCGCATCCGTCACATTTACCGCACCATCCAGCGCGACTTCGTTCATGAATTCCAACTTTGAGAGCAGTGCTGTCGCGGCGCTCGAGCGTATGAGCTCGCAAGGTTTTTTTCATATTCCACCATCTTCTTTTTTGTCGAGGAAGAGCTGTATCTGTTCTATATGCATGTACGAAAATAAAAACTAGTGAATTAGCTATGTTTTGAGAAGCTTTATAATTTAACATAAGAAGATTCTTCAGTTACGGAATAGCTGGTAAGTTCAGTTTGTCAAGTTATTTAATATTATTTTGAACAAAATATAGGAGTACTCTGCCGTACTACACAGAATGGTCACAACATGGTTGAAGTTCAACATGGTTGAGGTTGAGGGGTTTTTAAATATTGGCTAAAGTTAGCTGGATTACTGAGCATAGCGGAACGGGGCCCAGATTGCAGACACACAAGTGCCGATAGGAATATGTATCACCTCCAGGTCCCAGAAACCTGTCAGTGTGCAGCTTGAACTGCTCAGGCTCGCCGTCAACCCGTACGCTTGCGTAGGCGACCGAATCTCTGTCTTCTCTCATGTTCAGCAGTACCACGCAAGAGACGTGGTCTCGCTGCTCGAGGTCAGCTTGTGCAACGCACGGTTTCCGGCGTGTTGCATCCCACTCATTGCGAAAGGGTTCAGGTTACCGCGCGACTTATGACGAGCGAAAAGCTCAGATAACCGACACTGTTTCTAGAAACAACTGGCAAGAGACAGCTGCTTTAGTCACTGTTATACGGCTTAGTACGGGCGCAAGGACACAGAAAAACATTCAGTTCTACTTTTCGCTTCAAAGTGGCGGATTAACTGGCGGTACATTAAGGGATTACAGGAAAAAGCAGACGGTATTGCACGCTTTTCTCCCAAACAGTTATTTAATGAAGGTGAAAGATTGCTTTTATAAAGAAAAAAAAGCTGCTTTATAAATTAAATCCGCTTTAAAACGAGAGTTTTCTCCACTGGACGCCTAGGAATATGGCTTAACTTGCGGTCACCTGCCTTGCGGAGGTACATTTTTAAATCCTTGACATGAGTTATGTGGGACATCGGGGCCACAATCGTTATATATATATGAATAAAAAGCATTTCATCAAGTCCGAACATTAGCAGTTAACAGACATGGCATAATAAGGCATGACAAAGCGTAGTAAATATGCTAAAGATTACCTGGAGGAAATGGAGGGACTACACATAGAGTCTATATTTGCATTGCAGGTGTCAGAAAGTGCAAGCCGAATAGAATGTATTAATTGGAAGAAAAATAGTATTTTTCGTCTTCCTTCCGTGTCATGAGTGTGTACTAGGAGGGCTGCCGTTAAGGAAACAGGAAAAAAGCGCCATGGAGACTTACGCTGGCTTTGAGGTGATGGTGGCGAAATCGTTTTTCCCTAGCAATTGAAATGGCGGTGTAATCGCCGAACAAATGCTAGGTAAAAACGATTTCGCAGGCTTTACCAGCGTTTTTCACGCATTCGGCCGTTTTAAACTCATAGAATTCGAAAACCTCTTCAGATTCCTTTAAGCGTGCCCAAAGGTTTTACCGACTAGTTGCTCGAACAGTGCTAGTTCGTCAGGCTCTCCGGATAAGGCTTCGGCGTTTAACGCTACCAGGTTCAGCGTCCAATAGCGGTCCGTCCTGATGGAAATATTCTTATCCTCCCCCGTTGTGTCACGTGTTCACTTTGCTCTCCAGCCACTGCAGACTGAAGACCGGGAGCTAGTTGGTGTGCTTCAATAGGAGCTGATGGTCACGTGCTTCTCGAGGGTATCCAAATCCTTTTCTGGTGGGCGGGTGTGTTCGAATCTGGCGCCGTAATTATGCCACACCCCAGGCTTGGATGTTCAATTACCTCGGCTTTAGAGCTGCTCTTTTGCTGCTGTGAAGAACTGCGGCGGCACCGCGATTCAAACCGTGGTCCTCCTGAACGCGAGGCGCATGCTCTGCCTTTACGCAACCAGTGCTATCTCAGTTAGATATGAAAACTTCTCTTTAAACGCCACTCCGAGCTGCAGGCGACGCAACAATGCTGCACTCCTGCGGCAGCGGTCCGGCTTCAGCTTAAGCTGAAGTAATAGGTCGAGGTTGTGTAGGTGGTGTACCTGGTCGTGCTGCAGGCAAACACGGCGTTTGTAACTTGTTGAATATTTTTCATCGTCTTCGCTGCCCAGCCAGCTAGAAGAGAAAGACCGTTGGGAGTTTGCACCGGGGGACACGTGCTGGGACGTTCTGGACTCCGTCTTGGTTTAGGGTGCACTCATTAAGCCCCCTTTTCACCGTCCAAGAGTTTTCAGTGTTTGGGTGCCTGCCCCAGGCCCATGCTCAACATAACTCGAATGCAGATATTTTGCTCAGTGTCATGAGTCTGTGCTCACTTCACTGGGGCTGGTATGAATACCACTGTAAGTCTCGAGCACGCAATGTGGAAAGAGTGCGAATGATTCGTAGACCTTAGACTTGGCTTGCTCTGGGTTTCCGGATCTAAGTTTTATTTATGTATTTATTTTTCATTTATTGATGGATTTAAGTTACCCTCTTGGCCCAGAGGGCATTATAGAGGGGAGTGATACGGTAGAAAACAAAGAAAAAAGAAAAGTTGCCAGCACTCTTGCATTGCAACAGTGCTGTTCTGATTTGGTCAGTTCCGTTAGCAATAGTGTTCACCGTAAACGCGATCAGCAAATCCTGGCCAGCAAAGGGTTCTCTTGACAAAGCACAATTAGGGAAACCCTTGAGAGAGATTTCTACAAGCATTGCGCTTCTACGACATTTCTTTGTTTACCTAAGCTGTGCTTTTGCAGTCAAAATGATATACTTGCGACCTTGGGGCACTGATTCTTCAGTATGTAAAAAAAAAAAACAGTTGCGCCGACCTGAAAAAAAAAAACAAAGTTCCCGGACACTTTAGATCTCTGCACGGGGGTCCAGTTCAAATGGCGGCCTGGAATTTCCAATCATGCAGACCACATCACACCCGTTGAATTGAAACGACAGAAATTCAAAACTGATCTACGTACACGATTTGCGGTAGTTACTCAGGCCTGTTCTGAAACTATAAATATGATGTCTTTCTTCTGAACAAGGCCCACTTGCTGGGACCTGAGACGTCAAGAAAATGTTTACTCGTGGACATCACTGCTTATTTTAATTTATATCCTCCCATCAGAAGGGACTCCGTCACATCCTCAACATGATTCCTCAATCGAGTGAAACTTAATATTCTAAATTTGAGTCCTTTCAAGGTGAATATTGCGTGATCGCACGAACATGCAGGCCAACGAGCCGAGAGAAATGGCCGAAAAAAAAATAGAGCGAATAACACCCAATAAACAGCGTACTAAAGAATTTCGACGCTATTCATTACATTGAAATTCTGCGCAACCCCTCTTAAAAAATATAAAATAATGTTGATGAATTTTTTTGTTGCTTAGCTTATGGTTTCCGGTTGCTTTTTCTCCATGTTGCTATAGTTATGGCCTCTAGTTTCCAATCTTTATGTTATCAAGGCAAGCAAGGCAGCAATGTGGGCTAGTTAGTTGTACGTGTTGGTTGGTTGACTCCTCCTGCCTACCGCGTTGAGTTAAAAAATAAAATGGCGGGAGCCAGGACGTTTAATCCGATTTAATTAGAGCAATCAGCCGCAGAGGACAATAATTCGAAATTTCAAAGAATGCCCGGCACGTGTAGGTAGAGTTCCCGCGGTAAAAAGACGATTTCAGATTCCTCTTTAGTGCACCTTTACGGCGCGGTTCGGGTTTCCAATGGGATAAGTGAGACAGGCGTAATTTGCTTTCCTTAGAACTAATGTTTATTTCATTTTCATTCTCTTACGGGCGTGGTTCAGGTGTCGGTCTCCACGTCAGGCGTCGCATCGATCACACCTATTGCGTTCGGCTGAACGCATCAAAGCGCACCGGCGTACGTTTTTGCAAAACCCACTTTCATGACCTGCTCATGAGATGCCGGCAGACGCTTTCCCGCTTGACCGCAGGTCAAGGGAAATGGTCAAGGTCAAAGGTACAATGTTAAAGGTCAATGTCAAAAGTCAAAGGTCAAAGTTGAGATGGTTGGTGTAACAGCCGCTGGTGTCGCTGCTGTAGCTGACGTCATGTGTCGAACCTGACTACCACCAGTTATACTCATGGTTTGACCTTTACGTACATTAAAAGTGAAACTTGCGGCCACCGTGACCACTAGCAACATCCAAGGTCAATCTTGCGGCCCCGCTGACGGCCCGAAAGGATGGCGTAGTGAAGCTTTTCGCTTCAAAAAGGACCACTGAAGCGACGGGCAGAGGACGACCGCGCACTAACAAGCTGAGATTTATTCTGGTGCGAAGGCCTGTAAATACATTTCATGCATATGCTCAAAACAATCAATTGATTGCCAACGGCTGTGTCGCAGGCTCCTTCGTTTCTTGATTAGTTCTAACACCCCACTTGATAACACATTTAAACTTGTTTATAAAACTCCCCTGCGACAGAAACTTGAATACGCTGCTTCCATCAGGGATTCTATTAAATATATTTTAGCTCATACTGTTTAAATGGTTGAAAATAATGCTATTCAATTTGGTCATTCCAATTATAACCAAGCAACCAGCACAACAATAATGAGGTCTATCGTAGATTTATCGTGTCTGTCATTGCGCTCCAAAATTTTGCGCGTTTGCGTGCATGATAAAACCTACTATCATGAGTCTCTACCTTTAAGTCTACAATCATGAGTCTCTACATTCAAGACATTCAAGTCGAAATTTTTGATTTACAATTTCAGCTTTCTGTACATATGAATCTTTTTACTGTTTACGGCAGCGTCTAGAGAAAAGTTTTCATTGCTGATGAAAATACTGGAATACTGTCAGGAAAACTCTTTACCCTTGATCTTGCTTCTCGGAGCTTGTGTTCTTATCTTGTACTTAACGTACTCCGCAAGTTTATAGTGAACCTCAAGTGCCATCACATATATATTTGCCACATACGCGATGAAAACTTCATTACACATTAAGAGGGCTTTCCTACACAAAAGTTGTACTATGTATGTGCCTTTAACCTCATTTATAACTCGGGTTTCGAAGTCGGCAAACTTCCGCGTGCGACCTCAGCGAGGCGTTAACCCCTATGTCAACTGATAGTTAAGCACCACGCGGCGAGTTCAATGCACGGTGGTAGAGGCCGAGCTTTGAATAGGGCCAAAGGAGGAACATCTAAAATAGCGTCAATAGTAGCATACTCCTGATAACCCATGTTATTGTAATGTTATTTATTAATAATGCTAAGAATACTAGTTGTCTATTTACTTATTTTGAAGAGCAAAAAGAAAAGCAGAACTTGCTCGAAGCGTATTTTATGAAAAAAATGCACAGCTCAGGTTGCATCGGTGACACATCGATCAGATTTCATAACAGCGAAGTGCCTATCTTCGAATAAACTTTAGTTGCAAGTTCGCGCTCATCCCGCCTTGTCCTGACTTCCAAATACCGTCTTTTTGTCCGCCACCTATCGCCTCTTCGGCATTGTAGTCTGTCCCGAGTAAAGTTTCGTAGGTCCAATAAACTTCGAATGCGAATGGTGGACATCAGAATGCGCTCACTTGGAATCTCCTGCGTTTTGAAGAGCACGTGTTGTTGCAAGCAGCGGATGACCCGATAAGAATGAATTAAAGGTAGTGACACACATCGTTTCTCGCTGACAAAAAAAAAAAGGAATCGGTCGTCTAAGTTGCAATTTTCAGGGATCGTCTTTTCAAAGCTCAAGACCACCAGCTCCTCTGAGCAGAAAGTGACGAAGAGGGTCGGTTTTAAAAAACAAATCTGCACTTTTATTAAACACGGCCCATGCAACCGGCAACGCCATGAAGGCTGCACTGCGACACTCGTCCGCAAGCGCAAGAACATACGCTCAGCCTTAGAATAAAATCTTGGATTGCCTTTGAGGGACATCTTTCGCAGTGCCCTGTTCGTAATGGTTGATACCTGATGCCTGCAATGGTTCCACTCTGTGCAAGCAGAAAAATGTTCACGCTCTTGAAGTAGATATCAAGAATGGGGAAGAATGACCTTCGGAGGCGCAATATTTGTTACAGTGGCGTCCTTCACTTGATGAGATGGCTTATATTCTGGATATATGCCTTTTGCTGTGTCACCTCAGATGATTCTTTTGCCTGAAATAAACCTCTAACCATTGAATGAACAATGGCTTACGTGCGAGCTTCACTTTAACGAATACGTAAAGTTTGTATAGGCTTGTGCAGCAGCCACAACACTTGCGTGTGACGAGTCCAGCGTTTTAGCAGGCTTGGCACCACCGGCGGACGTCTGCGTGCTTTGACACTTTCTCGCGTAGCGTTCCCAAGTTAAGCTCAACTTTTTGAAGCCCTCCAGAAGAAGGAAATGAGGCATTTAAGATTAGTGCTCTAATAGGAGAGGCCGAGGCATTGCTTATGGTTATACATACATAATTCAATTCACCCTGTGTCGCAAGGAATCGAAACACGTTTGTGCAGCGGTACAACAAGGAATTGCCTCGATCGAAAGTGCGGGAGCCTCATTAATGTAGCAAGACTGCACACATCTCACTCAGCTTTCAGTGACTCAGGGATGTGAGTAGCGTAAAGACGAATCTTTAGCCGCGGCAATGCGATGCCGCGCACTGGTGTCTTATCCGAAAAAAAAATTTTGTCGGTGGTCATGTAATTTTCTCATTGGCTGCAGGGAAGTGACGTCATCACACTAGATGATTCCTATTGGAAGAGAATTCACCAGACCAGATATGCCACCATGCACAAGTGACATCGCCACACATAAACGACCCAAACCGCGATGTAGAGGCACCAAGAGCCTCTAATGCTAATTCATTGCCGTTTAATGCAAGTAGGAGCCCTGCGAATATTTTATGCCCTCCACTGCGCGACGTACTTACCTTCCCTTCCTAGAATTTCCATATTCACTCTGTTCTTCTTTCTTCGCCACGCGTTCATCGTGTCCACTCTGTGGGAAACCATCACCCCTTTTTCCTACTCTATAGACAGTATCCTCCTCTTCGCACAAGAACATCTTGGAGAACGCCCCTGTTAACCCTTTTTTGCCTTTGTGTCAGCGTTTCCTTTCGTCATCTATTACGTGCACCTCTTATACGTGCAGGCCATTTTTTCTAGCTTTTTTCTACGCTACGAGAAAAAGACATAAGCTAAAAAATCAAGTTTCCGGACAATGTAGTGTGCCTACGTAGTAGTTCGTGCTTCCTTGCGAAATAGAAAACTATACACGGTGATATTGTTGAAGGAAGGGGGTGAAGAAAGTTTCTTGAAACATTGGGTGAAGGCAAGCTTTTCATTTTTGGAACTGTTCGATGGCTGCAGCAAGTACAGCTGTCCTGTATACCTCTGATAACGCTGCATATATGACTAATGTAAAATCACTACAAGCATAAATAAAGTTAGACCAAACCTGTCCCACGCTTTGAAGGAGTAATTTGTATGGGCTTTCGGCGGATTCCACAGCTTGAGAAAACCAGCGTGGTTGCATGACGTATACACCGCCTTACGCGACACGCATTAGGAACTAAGATGTTCGGAATCCGTGCGAAATGGCTTCATTGATCAGACGTTGGCATTCTAAACAAAAGACTGCCTATGTTATGGAGAGGAAGCGGCTGGCTGACAAGGTTTCAGACTGACCTAGCCAAGCTACATGTCACGTGGTAATTATTGCTCTTTTTGGCTGCTGGCTGCATTCTTGCGGTACCTTTTTCAAGAATCTAGCCCTTAGTTGTGGGTCTTGTCTGTTCTCACTTTTTGCCTGCGTCTGTCTATGCACTGTATGCGGCCCTTGGGTGGTCTACGCAGACCTGTCCCTGGAATTATCTGCAGAGCAGTGCTTGGCATCTCTCCACGCAGCCAACCCTATAAAGAATATGGCTACCTCCAGTTAGTGTTTCAAGTCCAATGATTTCCTTATTGTTATTATATTTTTCTAGCATCACGGCGTCTTCACTGGAGTTATTAAAGTCAAAGCACTGAGAAGTGCACCAGTAATCATAACAATAAAAAATACACAACTCATTTGCTCGCCGGTTTGTGGCCGAATGCGTGCTCTAGGCACTGTGAAGTTCCTCTGGGCTTCGTCCTGTGGAAAAGAAGGGTTTATTGTGAATTTTTTGGGTGACTACAGGGCTGAATTTCTCTTTTCGCCTAAACCCATAGCTCCTGCCGCGCTTTCAGACAATGTTATGAGCGTGCGCCTGGGTCATTTTCCATGAACTCGTGAAAGATGATTTTCGCTACATGAAACAATGTTATAAAATTATAACACCAAAAAAAACTATGCCTATTTCTCTTCCTCTTTTCTTCTGTCCTCATTTGCAGGATGGGACACCTTTGGCTACCACAGCGGCAATATGTTCTCCACTTTGGAAAGGGACAACGACGTAGATGATGGAAGCTGCGCGATAAAATTCCAAGGCGTCTGGTGGTACTATAACTGCCATATTTCTAATTTGAATGGCCTCAACCTAAACGGTCACCATTCCAGCTATGCCAACGGAATTGACTGGTCTGTCAAGGACGGCCATACAGGTCTATACTACCATTCCTACCCCATTGTGCGTATGATGATCCGACCTGCTAGGAGCACATAGCGCGGCCGGGCGGAGTGTTACTCTAAACGTGCCGGGGAGACAGTGACGTGCGCTAAGTGATGTGCAAGAGCCTTGAGGGGAAGTGTCGTCTATTTTTGTTACATGCTGTGATGTATTTCGCAATTGCGAAAAGCAGCTACTTGCCTGGAGCTTTCCTTGATCACCAGTTTAGACTGCAGAGGGCACATGTGAGATTCACTCGTAAGGGCATACCTCTCCGCTGGGAGAATACCCCAGGCGAGCGGCGCAGGTGCACTTCAAAGCCATCGGCTGCTTCTTCCAATGCCAGCTCTATTTATCACGATTTAAAAGCGCGTGTTTCTGCTTATGTTAAGGGGCGCTAAGCCGTAGCTTGATTTTTGCTGTTGCTGTGTCTCTAAGAAGACTACGCCTGGTATTCAGGGTGGTACTGTACGTGCTGGTAACAGTTCTTTGAGAGTTGAAGGGTATTGTCTGACAGACTGGTCGGTGTTTGAATACAAGAATGTGTGAACACGCCAGATCAGTACTACAGTCCGGAACGGGCAGCAGTTTAGCCGTTCCTTTGCAAGAACTGCGAATCGAGGAAAAATGTGCACCTTTGTTGAGCAGCACACGCGAAATCAAAAAATAGAAATCTCAGAAAGCAAGGGAGGCGTTCGAGGCTATGGCTATCAGAATTAAGGGTCAGAGTTGTGCCAGCAAACCATCTGATAGATTGCTTGAAAAGGAAATTGATTATTTCTCTTCGTAATTCTATGTAAGTGGGCGTTCTCGGTTTCATATACACTCCGGGTCTCATTTTATCTTGCCTTTTTTCTTGTGCTGCTTTCTCCGCTATGTATTTTTTGTAAAGCGGAATAAACTAAATTGATACTCAGCGCTAATGGCGTCAGTTCTTCCTTGTCTTGTGTGCTGCTCTGCGTAAAACCGCTTCTAATTCTATTATAGTCACGCCTGAGCAAGAGTTCGGCTTGTATGCGTTAATAAAAAGTATCTCACAGCTCTGGCGGCACCGATTGATGTACTCGTAGGTCCACAGGATATTCATACAGGAGTTTTCTGTTTTCTCTCTCCTGCGGGTACCTGTGGCTGCAGTAGAGTGCAAGAATGGCTTATGACGTATATTTAGTTAATTACGGACAAGACGTAATGTGTGCCTAAATGCAAATTATCTCCGTAATAAAGCACAATAATCTTAGCGGTCATTTCGCCGCTGAAAGTAGAAATTTATATAGAACAAAACAGCAAAATTGGAAGGCCTATCAAAGCGCCGCTATTCTTAAACACTCGTTGAACATTTTATAGTACGTGCGAACGCAGTGAATTGTATCTGACTTTATACAATAATTAGGCTGTAGAAGTGATGCGTTTTTAAAAAACCTGCAAAAGCCATTTCTGCATTGTAATCTACGCAGGAATTTACAAAGATATTGTCACGTAGTGGTGACGGCAGTCGAAGCAGCGATGAAGACGGACGAAAGGGTCTTCTAAAAGAAAACTGTTTATTGGGCTGACTTGCACCCAAAATGGACTGAATCACTCGGCGGCGGCGAAGCGACAAGCGTGCTCGGCGGTCGTCGAACAGGATGCCCGCTGCTGTCGGCCGTGCTCAATTTAAAGCTGATAGCGAACTTTCGAGATAATGAGCGGAAAGTTATTAGAACATTCCGGAACAACGTAGAATCAGCTCTGCCTGGCTGCGATCAATCGAGATAAATCTAGTCGCGTCTTGCGTCGCAGACAAAGCGATAAAGTGGTGTGGCGGCAGATTTGAAAAACGAACAAACACTGCAAATATTCGCGGCAATATCGCAGTGTACTGTTCAGAGCGAAACGCCCGCTAGAAGACTGCTGCCATGCGAAGATCCCGGAGGATGACTAGCAGCGTAACCTGCCAGCTGTGATGAGCTGCGCACAAATTTCCTATTATCAGCTATTGTAATCTTCTGTCAATTTTTTCTCGTTACCCTAAAATCTCTTATTGCGATTACATAGAGAACAGCAAATCACAAAGTGTATCATGAATGCAATGAAAAACTTATAGCACTGTGGCATTGAAACGAACATACACATCATCGTCAAAGTAGCTCTAAGCACAAATTGAATATCACGTAAGCTGAAGAAAATTATAGGATTACAACGTCCCGAACACGTTGGCTTCCAAAGTAGGGCGTATTCCTACACTACTTTGACGCGATGAATGGCAGTAGGGTTGACTAGGGAGCCGCTGGCCGTCGTTCAATCGAACACAGAACAATAGATCTAACACAAAGTCCGTTTGCAGCGTTAAGTATTCCTCCTTTAGAGATTTAAAGCTCGCTCTTTTACTAGAACTCCAAATATCCTTACAAGCCTAGAAAGAAGGCAAAAAACTACCTAGCTAGTAAAAGGAGGACAAAGTTGTCCACGCTGGGGCTCATTAGGGCCAACAGTAGTATATATTGTTGTACTTAGGATAGATGTATGAAGCAAAAAAATGGCTGAGGCTTAGTCCAACTAACCCTTGTTTTGCAAGCGAAAGCTTTGGTTCCACACAAATCCAAACCGATTACACGTGAAGTCACCTTCGAAGGTTCTCGTGGTGAAGCAGTCTGTCAGGCGGACCGCGTGGTTCGTTGTGCGTTCCGCGCTGCGAGAACTTAGTTCCAACGGCTAGCCACTCTCCGCGCGGCTGCTTCCAAGGCTCGTAGCGGTCTGCTTTCGGCACCTTTCGATCGCCGTTGAGCCAGGCGAAGCTCCCGCTCGTCATCGGTTTCGGCTGCCCGTTTGGCGCGTTTGCGCTCCCTACCGGTTGCTAAGTCCCTCGCACGGTTGGCAATGTTGACCGGATGATCACACTCGGGACGACGTCTGCAAGTGCCCAATACCGAGGACGTCGGCTCCGGCTCACTTGCTTCGTCCAAGGCGAGTCAGTGGATAGACAGAGCGTAGCGGCTGAGGCGACGGCGGTGCGCGCGGCTGCACCTGCTGCGAGTCACGTTGTATGTCACGTGGTTACTTACGCAGCTCCACTCCTCCTGTTCAAGGTCATTCGTGCAGACAGTGAAATCGGCGCCGCTAGGCTAGTAACGCTTTCGCTTTAAATGGTCTCTCATTGCCTACAGAAAAGCAAAAGGCCATCGCCACAGTTCTGCTTTTATTCAGTGCCACATTCTTTTCTTACTGCGGTGTTTCTACTACACTGTTTCAAACTTTATCCTTTCAAATGCTTTTTTTATGCCCATGCTCTCACTGGGTTGTTTTCTCGTCTGTAGGGATTAAAGTTCGCAATCCAGGCCTTCACTTTTCGTTGTTAATTGCTTCACTTTCTCATTTTTTTTAATGGCGGACAATGCAGGGCTACAAAGAGCGAAAACTTGTCCACTGAAACAATTCACCTTATTTAACTATATTGTATGAATTCTGTATATCAAAGTACTGTACATAAGCGCGTTATAGAAGCTCTTTTTTGAGCGCCAAGAAATAAGTGTCTTTCCCAGGAAACGTCCCCTGTGTCTTACCTGCTCTCAGTGTACATCCGCATTAAGACCCGCCGTTATCCAATTGGCAGCCCGTACGAACCCAACCGGGATTTTGCGCTGCTCACTTTGGTATGACTTCTGTTCCAAAATGAATGCTGTATAACTGACAAGGGCGCAACACGCAGGGAACCGAGCCCTGCACGAGCTCACCTCGGGTGCCGAGAACATGACCCTCCGAGTGATCCTGAGCAACACGACGGAAGACGGCCTGTCGATCAACTATGAAAGCATCCAGGTTGACAGCGAAGCTGAGAAGTTCGCTTTGCACATTGGCAGGTTCCTGGGACCGCAAGGTGAAACATTAATGCATATCTGCGCTTGTCTAAGACAGGAATCGATAGCTATAGTTAACCAGAGTCTACTCGTATGCTTGGCGCCTCCTTGTAATAGCGATTTGTACCTTGTCATAAAAAAAAAACATAACGAGTTTTTTATTTATATTTTTTAAAATTTTATTTAGGTTGCCATTGAAGTGCGACATATCTTGGCTATCCACAATGCTTTGAGCTGAAAGCGCGTGATTTAGGAGGAGACGCAAGCATGCCTGCAAGCCCGTCGACAGCAGCAGCAGTGCTGCTTATAAACATCAGAGTGTATCATTTTCGCAAACATACACCGTTTAATATTGTTATTCCTTCCATGAATTGGGCGGAAATATTCGTCGGAATATAGCATGCATGTTCAAGACTACGTCGCAGTCAGCGCCTGTGTTTGCGGCCTGAGACATCCTTTAGCAAAATGGCGTCAGTCGGCCTCAACGGAAGACAGTTCCCGGTTTTTTTTACTTTGATGATGTCGGTCAGAATCGCCAACTTTGTGCTCATTTCCTCCTTTTGGATGGGCAGGTTCACCCAATAAATTTTCTTTTCCTGCAGCCCGAAATGACGTCGCCATCCAATAGCAGGACCTTTCTGATTCATTGAAAAAGTGTTGCGCTTTGCGGCTCAGATAAACTTCATAACATTTCTCCGGATTATGTCATTCTTATCTAAAAAATGTCTGCATCTTATTGCTAGCTTCTCTCTTCCATTGTGTCGCAGGTTGGGACAGTTTGAGCAACTCTGACGGCATGATGTTCAGTACATACGACCAGGACAACGATGGAGCCACCAGCATCGACTGTGCAGCAAAGTACCAAGGCGGCTGGTGGTATAACAACTGTTTCAAGTCAAATCTGAACGGTCTCAATCTAAACGGCAACTATGAAGGTGACATCGGCTCCATTGATTGGGTTAATCATGGCAATTTGACTGTGTACACGTACTCGTATCCGAACGCCATTATGCTGATACGGCCTACGCCTTTGCAATAATTAGCACGGCTGGACTCGTGAAACACTGCATTAAGACCCTGAGGCAAAACAAGAGCTTGAAGCAGTGTTCTGCAGTCTTGGAAAGCAACGCTTGAATCACGTGACAGAGAAAAGCGATGAGGGCATTCTTTTTGAGAACCCCTTTAAATTGTTTAGTCATGGGCGTAATTTGCGACAAAACTTACTCGGCTTTCGTATGTTTCCGCTTCCTTTCTGCGAAAAAAATTATTTCAAGTTACACTGCCACTTCCCCAGAGCAGAAAATCTCATGCTAAACCTCTCAACGAATCTGTTCTAGCTGCATCGATTTCATATCGCTGGCCTTGTGGGATGCCTTCGCACAAATTGTTCCTTCATCAAAAGCATTCGTGTATGAAGCGACGTTTGTTATCCTTACTTTTTAATTCCTGATTTTCAAGTATTTTTTTGTTTTGAAACAATTGCGCTCTGAGTAAAACCAAAAATCTTTTAAGATTGCTTTCGCCGCCAATGTAAGCATCACTGTGGCTTTCCTCAGTCCACTGAAGGCAACAATTTTATTTTGAATAATGCACCATAACACAACGACCACTACCACACAGTTTGCTAATAAAAGGTTTGTGCTGCAGCTTTTTTTGTTGTCTTTACTTCTCTCACAATCAGCGTTATAGTGGTCTTTAAGATTTTACTGAGCTCACTACGAGCTCGTTCCCGTCTCTATACCTCATTTAGGATGGTGTCCATGCGCCCCAAATGCTTCGAGCATTCAACCGCACTAGCAATGGCTCCTAAACCTGGTTTGGTAGAAAGAATTCCATATGATGCCCATCGGAAGTATTACAATGAATAGATCTGCCAGAAGGCGTCAGCGTAGCTATATTAGTTTTGTGCATCGAAAATGAGTTCGTCTGCCGTGTTTAATTATCTGAACGAAAATCCAGCTGATCTGCGCGATATGACTCCGGTGACAAGCGGACAACGGCTGTAGTACTAAAGATAAGCAAAGCAACGCCCACCAAACCGAAAAAGAAATAGAAAGTCTAATAAACACGCCATGTGTGAAGCGCTTTCTAGAACGTGTGCAAGTAACCCGTGAGTGAAGTCTGCCAGGAGTGGTGAGTGAATTTCGTTGGAAAACGTAGCCATTCGAAACAGTGATCAAGAATGTGTGACTGTGGCTCAAGAATAAAAAGGTTCGTATAAAAGCTTATGTGTAATTACAGTCACTGTGCTTTGCGTCCATTCACGCGCATTTAATTCAGCGGTAACCCTTCTGCGTACAGGATGGCCATTTACATGGATGCATCGCAAGCATTATTATTGGGAGTGGGCTCAGAAGATTCATCATAGTGGCCCAAGGCAGGACTTATCCGTACACGGGTTATCCTATGGCTACCATCTGGTATCAATGAAAACAGCGGCCGTCGTAGCCCATTTTCATCTTGCTGCTTTTGATTCATAAGGACCAAGCTATGGCCGCTACTCCACTGAGAAAAAACCGTACTTAACCAATCGGCTTGCAAGTAAGTGCAGCAGGCGCATCTGCTCAGATGTAATGTGCGTAATATCTAACCAGCACTCTCCTACAGTTAAACGGTGCGTGCCAAGGGAAAGTGAAGGCGGCAGCGGCGGAAATCAGAACGAGTGAATTAGGGAACTAGCTGGGCCGAAGCGTCCGTAGCTTGAGAGCGACAGAAATAATTTGATTGTACTGCATGAGTCCACAAAGGCTGCAGAATAAGGCATTGGTGTGTTCTTTGTTTCCTATGAGCAGAATAGGGTATTTTCGACGCTGTGCTTGCTTCACATAAGGAATGACATCTAGATTAGTGTTGATGATGATACTAGACCATAACGTTGAGCGTGTTCGTAGATTCGCTGCGACGCACTCTCCTTAGTGGTGTCATGTCCCTCGTTTCCTGTACCCCAGTGCTTATAAGGTGAGGTTCATGTAAGGAAAACGGACCGTCAAGTTGTTTGCTTGCAGAGGGTAGGCAACTTGCGGCGTCCTCAAAGGCTGCAGGGAGTTATATTATGGGCGAGTTCGAAACGAAACCCTTTCATTATATTAAGAGCTCTATCCTGTCGACGAACAAAAAAAGAAACTTTGCGTGCTCTCTCCTAATACACTCATTTCGCTGCAAAGTGGCAAATGTACTGATCTTTTCCCAGAGCTGAACTTTTTATCGTTTTCAATGGCGGCATTTCTCAATTTGTCGGCATGTCTGCCTGTGTTTCCTGCGTCAGGCACTTACCGTAAATTTTTGAAGAATCACCTTTGCTAGGAGCGCAGTTACCAATATCCTGAAGTTTCTTTTAAGCGTGAAATGATTTTAGCTGCCGTTCTCGGCAAAATTAGGCGAACATCGGCCGAAAACCAATGTGAAGCGCGGGGACAGTTCATGAAGCAGACTTTCAGAAACTTTCAGTCCGAAGCGACGCCCGCCGTGCGGTCCGGGTTCCGGCTAAAGAGCGTATAGTTGTCTTAAGCAGTCCCGTCTCATCGCACTCAAGCCGCGAAGCCCGCCGGTGCGGAAGTGGCAAAAATTTTAAGGTAGCTGTAAGTATCTCGGAGCGCAAATCTTCTTCGTCGAATGCATTGCTCAACATTTTTGCTTTCTACTGCATTAGCAGCATAGACCGTTTTCGGCGAACAAGCCTCTGTGTCCAAAGCCTCCAATCATCGCCCACTTACCGGTTTCCACTGTTCACCCACCATTCAATCTCTAGAAGGTGGACCTTCCTCCCCCCTTGAAAAGGCTATAAACACCACCAATCTGCGCCATTCCAAAAGGTGTATTTACCGCACACTTTTCACCCTCCAGAAGCCTACGCAGCAGGGCAAAGCGAAACCAAATTTGGTTGACGCAATAGCAAAACGATTATTGCAAGATTAAATATTTAAAACCGAAATGTGCAAACAACTCTCCTGACGCAGATTTGTCGCAATGCGTTCTGTTTTCTATGTTCTACGTTTGTTGTGTTCATTCCGCCCGTGTTCCAGCCTTGCCTCTACACTTCTTCCACGTGATTACAAGATTCTATGGACAGCATCTATTGCACATTTTCTATCTGCTCTATTATCCGTGTCAATAACACGCCAAGGTTGCGCCCTTACTGGATTTTCAAAGGCCCGCAAGCTCAAGTGCTTGCACGGCGCTGGCATGACGCTGAACCCTGAATGGTGCTGCCTTGGTGCGGTGGAAGTTGTCTGCACAAACTGGTTCGGGCCTAATTCATCAGCCGACATTCTGTGTCTTCGCAACAAAAAAACATATTTTTCTTGAAGGCAGCACCATCTTGACCATGCGAAAAGAGTTCCTTCGTGTTACTTGTTCATTGTACTGCTCTTGTTCGCTTATATGTTCCGAAAGGTTTAGTACGGAATCAAAGTAAAAAAGCCAGTACGGGTGGCACGTCGCAGCAAGAAGCGCGTCGCTATCACAGGCTTATTGTATTCTCGCTTTAAAGGTTATGAATAACCCTCTCTATTCCAATTTTTATGTACAAAATTTCGTGATCCTCTTGGGATACAATATATCTGGTTTCGACTGCATCTGCGGAAAGTTTTCCTATTCCTTTTCTACGTGCCTGGGAGCAGATATCGATACAGCCATGAATGTTGCCAGCATAATGAGCGCTAATTAGCCTCACCTTGTCTATAAGGTTCTATAGAAGTGTAACTCTTGAACAGAACGTCGTCTGTGGCCCGGTAATTTTGTTTACAATAATTATAATCATTGCACCTTCGTTATGTAAATTGTGACGGGGAAGGGGCAAGGGAGATAAAAAAATCAGTGTATTAGCATAAAAAGAGCAGACAAACGCGAAACACAGGATGCGAGTGGCGCAGATGCGAATTCCAACCTGCTGCAAATTTAAGACCCTCCATTTTACCGACCCTTTTTTTCGCTTCGTTCTTGTTTTTGAAATGTTCATTTTTCAGTTCTTTGCAGCGTTCGAAATAAGACTATTGATAAAAACTCGTCTTTACTTTTAACTACATAAAATGATAACTCAATACAACGCGTTCATTCACAGTACACTACTCAGTTGTTTTTCATCATGAGGTAAAACTTCCGCTGAGCGCCTTCAACATGTCCAACAACTGCAAAATCGTATACTAAAATTATTACCCTTAACCATTTTATCTCACTTGCCGTGCCCCTCTTTACTGATATAGGGACACTACCGTTACGATGTATCTTCCGGCATAAGCCTGAATTAGTCACTTTTAAGAGCTTAAACCAAGAAATCACTGTAAATTTCGTAATAGCTACTTCTTAAGTAAATCATAATAATACAACGTAAGCTGCTAACGCAAAAATCCTCCTTACTAAGATCAAAGCAAATTACGGTAAATGTACAGCTCAACTCACGTGTACAATTTTCTGGAAACAGTTACCCGATGAAATTAATCATGTGGTACATCTCAGGTATTAAAAATAGAATTTAAACATCTACTGGTTACACTGCCACAAAGTGAGGTAATGGTGTAAATTCCTGTTATTTTGTATACTGTTCTTGGCGTAATGTATTGATTTGCTGTTGTACTTCTTAAAACATAGTTTTTCTTGTTTGGTGCTTCACTGTTTTTATTCACCACACATGCGTTTGGCATAAACAAACTGGTTAGCATTGCTGCTATTTTGTAACAATCAATCGCACTATATTTAGAACGTTTTTTTGGCATCGTGTTAATGGTAGCTTTTAATACACTTTGATGCAAATTCGGTACTGGAGTTACCCCTAAAGTTTTTATGACCTTGAGACATCCTCAACCATTAATAAGTAAACAGACTGAACGCTGTAATTATTTATTTAACCTTCCACTCATAATGCATTCCTCTCTCACACTGTCGTTCAGGTGTGCACCCAGACTTGGAGAGTGGATACTGTTTTCCATTCCTCTCTATTGCACCCCCCCCCCCTCCCATCCTGCTTATGGGTTCTTAGGTGAATATATTAGATCTCATTGCCGCATTTTTTTTAAACAACTACGAAAAAAAGGCGACTGTCTTGAAAGTACTCTTACGTTGTAGTTGGCGTTGTACAAATGTCTTTTGTATGTCTTTCATTGTATATACGCCACTGGTGGCATCAAATCGATTTGTTGGGTGGACACATATGCTAAGGACAATATCTAACAGCGAAAGCAATCTTATCTACTGTAGACGCATCCCCGATTCGAGAGCTTAACTTTGGACGCACTCTATGGGCACGGCACAGCAATACTAGCTCAAAAAGTGTTTTTTGCTTGTTTTCCTTTTGGTGATTGCAGAGTTTCAATTTGAAAATTAAAACCGCTTATTTGGTTTGCGACATATATCCCTGAAATCTATAGCTTTTAGGGATATATGTCGCAAACCAAATAAGCGGTTTTAAACATCCAGTCTAAAAAATCACACTCAAATACCAGCTCGTTCTATGATTTCACACCTACCCCGGCTCTCAGTTCACCAACACAGCCTAAGACTATACCTGACCACAGTCGCGTTGGACGATCAAATGCACCTCATCGTTCACCTCGCAGTTTGTTCTCGAGCCAGCTACGACACGAACCAGAGGAGCACATATCATAAAAAACGGAGGAGCTCTGGCGCGAATGGAAGCCCACGCGGATGAAGTAGATGCGCTTGTTTTATACCGAGAGGGGGTCTGAGAGCTATTGTCGATGATGGTCGTGTAACACCTGGCGCATATCCTCCGCCTAGACTGAAGTTGAGATCAGTGGCTTAGTTGTGCTGCCACATTTGCTAATCGTCAAGGAAGCTGCCCATGACGCCGCAGTGCCATCGTACCCGCAGAGCGTGAGTGCGCAGCCGCATTGACTAGTTTGACCAGTGTTCTCCCTTAAGCATCCTTCACGAAATGTAGAGCTGGTTATATAAAATTCTCTTGTTGCGAGTGACTGGTGTTACTGTTACCTTTCTGGGGATACACAGTCTGCCACAAACGTAAGTCCACTACTTATCCCCCAGAAAAAGTTCGTCCGTGCGATATATGATATGACATCGGTTCTTTATTTTATTTTCAAGTCAGTACGTCCGTACAGTTAAGAATGTAAATGGAATAATTTTATACTCGTTAAAGAGGTACTCTTAAACATAATATTCTCCACTGCAAAACACCATCTCCGGAACACTGGCACCACACCCACTCTAAGTTAAATAAGCTGATTATGTGTTAGACGCTGCATAGCATCGGAATACACTGATCTTTGAGAATATTGAAGTCTTACATTGTTTCATATCTGAGCAACTCTTTTTGCGGCTTTGTTTTTTGGCTGTGGACTCAAATGCATAGTTCGCAATTATCAGTGTTTCTTCACAGCTAGTACGCACAAACATTGTTATTAGTGCATATATCGTGATTCAGTAGAGTATATGTTCTCGATACTGCCTATTTTGTCGTAATATATAACTTGGAATTCCACTTTTCGGCTTTTTTTCGAAATTCGGCGGAATTATTTGGGATTTATTTCAGAATGCAAATTTTGGTTCTTTTCGGCGATTATCATTAACAACAAATGAACTATTGACTTTTTTGTAGATTATTGCGGTAATTCCGTGTGGTCGAAAGTGACTTTAAGTCTATCTCGGCATTTTTTCGGCATGAACAGTTCGCTTGCCAGTAATTAACATAAGTTACCGGTAATTTTGTGCTTGGAGGCGTGCTTGTAGAAGCAATTTCTTTCTTTCTTGAAAAGTAACGCGTTTAATGAGACAGCCTGCAGAAAAAAACGCAAGTGGTACTTCTAAGAACTAGGTTGACACGCATTCGTTTGAGTTACCGCGGCTGGTTAAGCGAGGTTAAGGGGCATCACATGGTCAGTATGTTGATGACAGCGATGGAACTGGGGCTGAATCATTGCGGTAGCCAGAACATGATACTTTTCATGACGACCATAAATGGTTTTGTGTTAGTATCCAAAATTCAGTTTTTAAACCTACCTGATTGACTAGGCTGTAAGCGGAGGATGATAGTGAACGAACAGTGCTTAGAACTAGCAGGCGGCGAGGAGGCAGTGCTTTCCGCTCTGCAGAGGCATGTAAGAAATCGGGAAAATGCCTCAAAACTCACACGCGCGCTGCTTATCCAACAATATTATCACCGTTTCATCACGCCCCTGGCCGGCCACGGCGGCCGCTTTTCTATGAAAGTAAAATGCTAGCGGCCCGACTGCTGTCCGATGCCACTTGCACGTTAAAGAGCTCCAGGTGGTCGAAATGGTCGGGAGACCTCCAACACGGCATCCCTCCTAGCCTCTGGCCTACTTACTTGTTAAATTTTCAACTTTGTGTGTTACTCGTACTAAACAGCCAGCTAACTCTGCCTTACATGACAAGGCTACTGACCTTTTTCGGTTAAAACCGAATTTAAAAAGCGAAATCCGGCTGACTTTTACTGTTTTCTTTTTCGGTTTGAACCGAAAATTCTCACTTCTATATGTAACCGACGTAACATGCTAGCTTCATTCATATTAATGCCCTCTTTTTCTAGCGCTTTTTATTACTGTTTACAATGATCGGTTGTTCCGCCATGCTGCTGCCACCAAACGAGCTTTATCAATGCGAAAGCGCTCATACGCTCGCCAATACCGACCAAGAATCTTGTCATCTTTGGATCTTTAGATCTTGTGCTGTTGCCTAGCTACAGCGGCGCCTAGGTAATTTGCAGCAATATCTACGACTGGGAGTCGAAGTCGTGGCGCCGCGAACAGAGCAGCTTCAAGCGCCACTGCGCGAGAGCACTGGGAGATCGTCGCTTTTTTATTTCTTTATTTGCTGTTCACGGTGACAAGAGCAAAATAACAATGCAATATTATTAAAACGGACAGCTGCTGTTGTGGCGGAGCTAGCACTGAAAACTTTTCAAGTTTGCCAGATTAGTCAACATTGCCATCTGTTCAAGTTGCTCGCTCTAAGAATAATGGTACAGTTCTTTTTGGCAGGCCACACTTTCGATGTAATACTTCCTCACTAAGCGTGCGTCCACATCAGCGCGTTTCTGGACAATACACTGTAGAGTTCATAGCTTAGTGTTCCTTACACTAGGCTATCGCCGCAGCCCAACACCCCTCGTGTGGTTGGCCTCAAATAAAGATGGCACATACCCTCTACGGCGGAGTGGCCGGGGCACAGACGGTGGATTGCTGGAAACAGGAGCATATAGAAAGGGGTAAAGGAGTATTAATAAGATATAGACTGCCTAATTTGACAGCCCAAACAACAGGGGTCCTGCCAACTGGGAGGTCGAAGACAGGACAATGGTTTATGTGCGTATTCGCATACAACGTATGTAATGTTTCAAATTCGCACTGACTGAGAGCGGGAAAAGAGAGAGAAAAAAACTCAGAACGGGAGTCGCTGCGCTTCTTGAAGACATTTTTGTACAGCAGAGCACACATTCCTGTTTCTTTGTCCAAGG